>CATIWR010132827.1:0-38664 GCA_949677035.1 Omphalea diandra | reverse complement strand
AAATTACTTACTACTATTGGGAAGTAAAGTTTTACACAAAAAAATAACTTTTGAATTAGTGATAATATTTGTCATTATTAATGATAATATTTGTGAAATACTAATAATGAGTCTTTTGGTGACAATGAATTTGAAGATGATGAAGATGAAAATAACAATGATATTTATGTTGATGAAGATGAAAAAATTGATTTGAATAAAAATATTGATCACTTTTTTAAATGTTATATTTTATTTTATGTAATATTTATTTGTATATTTTACATTGTTAATTTAAATGTGTAATAGATTTGAACTAATTTCTTTTAGGTATTTTAATGTTATGATATAAGATATGAACTTGAATCTTTTTATGAACACATTTTCTTTTAATCTTCTTAATGTAAATATGTGTATTAAATTTAAAAAATATCTTATTTATATTTGTATATATGTATAATTATATTTTAAAATGATATTTTATTATGTTGTAAAATCTTACGATTTTATGATCCGATTTTACGATTTCAATTTTAGGGTCCTCTATCGATTTTAGGGTAAAATCTCGATTTTGACAACCTTGACTGTATACCTTTGGGTTATAATGGAAGAAGGAAGAGAAGTTATAATAAAACTTGTTGGACATGTCTTGATGCCCAAACCTAAGAGTGAATTGGCATAAGAAGAAAATAAGGCTAACATGAAGAATAAAAGAGTCATACATATTATACTTTATGTTATCCATAAATCTCAATATCTTAAGATTCAAATGTGCATATCAAAATTTGAGATACATTCCAAACTTAATATGAGGAACTAATAAGGTTAATAAGAAGAAGATAAAAATACATATAAGTATAAAACTTTATATACTAGCCTTATAAGTCCATCACTAAAATCTATAATCAGTTCATTGATATAGTGGGGGTTTTAAAGAGTTTAGGGAAGATAACTCTAATAAGGACATGGTGGCTAAGATCCTTAAAACTCTACTTAAGGATAAGTAAGAAGCAAATAAGAAAATTTTATAAGAAATAAAAAAGCTAAAAGGACTTTCACTAGATGATCTAATGGGCAAGCTTCTAGTTCATTAAATCACATTAGAAAAGCTAGATAAAGATGATTGTCAAAGAAAGAAAGACTTACTGTTAGCACTAGATTTTGGGTTTTAGGATGCAAACTCGATGATGAAAATCACATAACTAATTTTCCAAAATGCAAAGGGAATTCCCAAAGGAAAAGGTGAAAAGCCTTAGGAAACCTTGGAAAAATCCAATACCAAACCCAAAACCAAGCCTAAAGCTGCACGCTAGGCTTGATAAGTTGTATAACCCATCAATCAGGTTGTACAACCCATATACCAAGGTTGTATAACCATGCCTTAGGTTGTACAGCCCACCTTAGAACCTTAGCTTTAAGAATCTTATAGAATTGTCCCCCTTTAAACCCTTGGCTATACAAGCATTGATGGATGGATGTACAACCCATGCTTGGTTATACAACCCACATGCAAACCCTAATTCTAGGAGATTCATCTCCCTCTTTGTGATTGGACATGTCTATGGTGCAACCATAACCATTTTATGCTCTGGTGCACTCAATTAAGATGTATAAATACCCCTTATTTAAAGAGGGAGAAAAGGTTTGGAAACCCTAAGGCTATTCTATAAAAATAACCTCTCAAACAATCCTTAAACACAAAAACTCCAAAATTTAACTCACCCTACCTTATTCTAAGGTAGAGCTAGAAGTAATCTCTTTATTTTGTTGCACTTCCAAATAAATTTGTAGTGAGCCTCAGAGGGCACAAAAACACATATAGGCATCTAAGAATCTCCCCCATTTTCCCCCTTCTTCTTTCTTTCTCTATTTCAAAACCAAGGAAGCAAGGATTGTACAACTTTATCTATAGTTGTACAATCTTCTGCCTAGGTTATTCAACCCTCATATTGGGCTGTACAATCCAGTTTGCCTAGTGGACACTTTTGTGCAAAGTTCATCTTCTTCCTCTTTTTACATTTCTTTCTTTTTAAAACCTTTTTTGATAATGTTTTATGACTTTAATAGAAGAATAGGGTGAGGTTTAATGACCTAGGACCCTTATTCACTTTAAAAAATGAACATGGCTTTTCGTTGCTTATCATACCAAAGGACTTTTAGGATCTTCCATTTAATTTTAAGGAGACCTTTTGATTTTATTTTGATAATTTAAGATAGTGAATAAGTGAGGAACTTAAGGTTCCAATGACCTTGAGAGTCCCTTTTGTACATATGTTTATGTTTAGAACATATGAATAGTGTTTTCACCCTTAATCTCCATCATTATTGTGTTGAATGCTAATCTTATATGGTTAGTGGTACATATGGATGTCATGCTCTCTTAAAGCTACATAAGGAGAGGATTTTATCATCCTATCACCCTTTTATTTTGGTGTTTAAAGTATTGTTTAGTTTTTATTTGCATCTTTATTATGTTATGCCTTCTTCATTGATGTCATTGCATGCTATTATCATGTTTTATGTTTCATATTGTGTTTCAATTGATTAATGATAAATATGGATAGTAGTTTAGGCATCTTAATTAACCCTTAACATGGCTAATGATATGGGAGATTATGGGCTAAATGGATTGGAACTTTAAAGGATAAGATTGAGGTAGTATTGTTCCCTTTTTATTCTAGTCAGTTTGAATAGATTTAGGGGCATTTTCTTTCCATTTGATTTATGTTTTATGGACTAATTAGTGTTGTTTTTTGAAGGTTAGGAAACTAAATAATGGATGTTTTTTTTATCTATTTAAGTTCATTGCTTAATAATCCCACCATTAGCTATGTATCCCTTATCCCCCGCCTTGTACATATTATTTATTATTTTCTTACATCTTGCATATCATTCATGCATTGCATATGTTATTGTTATAGTTGATGGCTTATTTAGATAGATGTGCCTTAATGAATAAAAGGGAAATTAATTAGTAAAGGAAATGTATAAAAATGAACCATTGATTGCTCGAAGGCCAGATCCATATATCTAGATGACTTTGAGGTGCCTAACTTCTTCCCCAAGTCATACTTAACTCCCGAAACTCTATCTCTGATGGGATGAAGATGGATTAGACCTTTTAAATGACTTATATAACCTTAGAATTTGTCTTTGCTTAGATTTTTGTCCTAACCAAAGTCGGATGGTGACTTTACATTTCACCTAGGGATGGTACCAATGTCTTGTTCAGCCTTGATCCCCCGTTGACCACTACTTTGGAAAAAAAGGGCTTATATCTTATGTGAGGCCTTAAAGATCCCTTATTGATCCAAGTTTTGAGTTATGATTAGGGGTTATTATCAACATGTGACCATTTTCCTCTTAATCCCTTGATGATTGATAAAAGGTTAAAGTCACAAGCATGATTCCATTTATTTAAGCATAAAACTGCGAAATTTGAGGCGCTTATAGTAGTGACTTCACTAGGGACTAATGAAGTTGACTTCACGAATCTTTGGTTCATATTTCAATTTTACCTTTATTAATCAAGTTCTTTTTGCATTCATATAGCCTTTACACTTCATTACGATCACTAGGTTGCCCTTTAGTTAACCATTGGGTTCTCTAAGCTTGAGACTTGAGCTTCATGCGGGCTTAAGAGATGGTGAGGAGGATTCATCACTCATAAGTCAAGTACCTTTGGGTATGTCAAATGGAGGGTATCCGACAACTGTCCACCAGGCTTGTGGTAGCTATATAGTCCAACAACCTTTTTAAACCTCTAGGTGACATGTAAGAAGCTTAGAACCATGGAATAGGTCCCCAAATGTTTGCATTTTAACCATTTAGTGGTTTGCGATTAGGAGTATGGAATTATAGTCATATCTTAAGCACACATTTTCATATTACTTTTTAAAACTACCCCATTAAAGCCCAAAACAAAGGATTTTTAACCTAAAAATTATGGCCAATTGATTAATATGAATTAATTAGCACATAGTGCATAAAAAGTAGTTTTTTTTATACATTATAGGTCTTATAACTCATTTGGATGCATAATTTTCAAGCTCTTAACGTTACCCTCAAACATACTCACTTTCTTTATAAAATCTTTCCCCTTCAAGATGTGCACTTAGAGTATGACCATGCTCCATCACTTTTAGACTTACCATCAACATTTTGATCCAAGGGACCCTCAAATTCAATACCCCATGTTGGTATTTGAATTGCCCACCTATTTTAGGAAGAGCCTTTACACTTATATGTGTGGGAGAAATAAGGTTAGAAGGTGATGTGTTTACTATTTGCTTATGTATCACTGACATTCATGCATACATTCATTTGTTTGGCATTATAACATTGTTTAATTTATTGCTTTATATAACTCATAAAGAAAGCAAGCCAACTCACAAGCATTATAGAACTTTGTCAAAATGGTAGATTTGAAACTCCATGAACTTGAAGGAAAGATTAAGGACATGACAAAGGTCAAGGCAGAACATGCAATACATTAATACATGGGCAACAATCTAAAAAGGATGGCCAAATATATCTTGATGGATTGTTTGGTACTAGAAAAGCTAACTAATGGTGGGATGGAGTCACATGTCTATAAAGCTAAAGGTGACGAGCTTGAAAGGAGGTTGGAAAGTACTAGGCCATTTACTAACATGAACCAACCATTGTTTAAAATATTTGAGGAGCTAAAGAAGAAAGGGATGCTTAAACCACTTGATCCTAAGCCTTTGCTAAACCCATTGCCTAGGGACTTTATGCCAAATGCCTCTTATAGTTTTCACCAAGCCCATAGTCATAACACTAACATATGTAAGCATCTCAAGCATGAAATCTAAGATCTCATTGATTTTGGAAAGCTATCAAACTTTATGTTCTTGACTGATCACCCCAATTATTAAACAATGGTCAATTCTTGGTTGCTTCTAACTAATTATTGGTTGATACCTCTTTAAGCCTAAAAATGGAAGGATCACTCTTAACTTGTCAAAGGGCAACCACTTATGCCAAACATAGTAAAACGAAGCTTAGGGGAAATCTTATTACTAAGAGTTCAGTTAACACCTAAAAGGGAGAAGGAGCACACATTTAGCAACCTCTACGTTAGAATTAATTACAAGTTCAATTCGAGAAAAAGGAAAGAATTGATAATATCTCTTAGGGATTTTCTAAGCATACAGTATCACTGTCTAAAGCCTTGGAAAGAGTTCAAAAGGAAGGGATTCTACATCCTCTAGTCCTTAGGGCCCTATTAACTCTCTTGCGCAAGAGCTACAATGTCAATGCCTTCTATGCTTTCCACCAAGGTGCGGTCATCACACAAATGAGTATTAAAGGCTTTCGCATAAAATCTAAGGCCTTATTTCAAGGATGATACCCAATATCGTAGCATTTGATGGCCATCAGAGCCAAGATCATAAGCAATAATTCATTCCTCCAAGCCAACTTTTAGATAAAGCTCTTGAGGATTTTAAGGATGAAGTATCACTATTACCTATGCATCATGCACTAAAACTTTCAAAGGATGAAGATATGGCCATGACTATTCTGGAGGTACTAAAAGAAGACTTCAGTGCAAAAGGCCTAATCAATGTATGATAAGGAATGGAACCTAAGAATAACTCATGAATTGTTTGACCTTTGTCTTAGCTTGGGAAAAGTCAAAGGAAAAAGGGTTTACACTACATGTGGTGCACTAGCCGCTCCAACATTCCACACCTTAAAGATGTTGCCCTCACCAGATCAGAAGAACTTACACTAGTAAATGTCAGCACTTAAAGAACAATATCTAGGATTTTTTTAAAGTGGAAAGCTTTTAGACCCAGAAAAAAGAACCATGATATCTTGGTATAAGCATAGTTTAGAGTTTCATTTTCTTTCTTAGCTCAACCTATTTTATCTTAGGTATAGAAATTTGCATAGTTTGGTTATTTTAATGAATGTTGTGGCTTTTAATTTCATATTTTTGCTTGATTAATCCAAATATGGTTATTAATATATTTGGTGGCATAATGAAATGCTTAATATGAGAGAGAGAATAAAAAGTAAAAAAAGAAAGGTAGGAAAAGAAAATATAAACATCACAATGGGTGGGTATTTACAAAAAAAAAATGATGCAAGAACAACTATATCATAACCTATAATCTAGAGAACCATCTCTCTAACATTTGGTGTTGCCTCCTAGGAAATGAGGAAGAACTCAAGATAGAGGAAGAAATTAATGGATTAAAAAAAAGTGGAAGAGAAAGAAGAAAAAAAAAAGAGAGAAAGAGTTAATAGAAGATTTGAGGAAGAAAGAAACAAGTGTGAAAAGTGATAATAAAGAACAGAATATGGGGAACAAAATGTAAGAAGAAAAGATTATTAGTAGAAAGGTAAGATTATAAAGCAAAAGGAAGAATGGTGTGAAAAGCCATGATAAGCTCTAAGTCTTCCTTAGTATTAGAGGAGAATAAGCGAAGAGGAGATATGTAAAAGGGAAGAATGAGAAGAAAGATGTGTAAGGAAGGGCGGATCTTAAAAGATGACCCATGCAAGTAACGAAGTTAGGGTAAGGTTCAACAACAATATACATGAGAAATAAAATGGAGTTGCCTTAACCTAATAACCCATCCCCTAATTTCATAAAGAGACTAAACACTAGGAAAATGAAAAACATCCTTGAGAGAAAAAGGTTAGAGAATCTTAAGTGCTTTATAGAATGATACCATGAGAATACTTATGTGAAGATTACCTAGGGGCAATCGAAGACACCTGAAGGAAAGAAAGGCATCTTAAAAGGTTGAGAGATAATAGCTTGTGAAACCCTCTCGTGATGTGAAAAAAAAACACAACAAAAAAAAATAGAAAATGAAAAAAATCCTACTATATGGAAAACCTAAAAATGCTATCTAGGTAAAAGTTAAGGAGTGAGTAAAAAAGAGAGTTAAAAAATATTTGATTAGAAAACCTAAAAGGGCTAACCAATCATAAGCTTTATATTTTGCTACCAGATGTATCATAACTACATTTGCATCGAATGGATGAGGATATGGAATTATGGTAGCAGCATGCACGAGAATGATCAAGCTGCCCTTCTAAAAAATATAAAAAAAAAGAATTAAAGAAACTCGCTAAGTCAAAAACCTAAAATGGAGACTTAGGTAAAAATTAGAGAAAAAAAAGAAGAAAATGAAAAAAAGAAGAAGAAAAAAAATGAAAGTTTGCTAGGTTAAAATCCCGTAAGGGCTGCCTAGACAAAAGTTAGAGCAACCGACTAAGTTGAAAAACTTAGAAGGATGACTTAGGCAAAAGTTAGGGTATAAAAATAAAAATATATATAAAAGAAAAATAAAGAGGGGAAGTAGATAGCTACCATTGAGCTTTTGCTCATATATAGAAACCCAAAGATTTATATATGTACATGTATTAGAGTATTCCTCTAGGTCTAGTAGATGCTAGACACTAAAAAAAGCTTAAGGTTCTATGCCTTAAAATTTAAAGGCGAAGGTGGTAGCTTTGAGAAACTACCAACGATATCAAGGTTTTATCATGTGTTTCCTTTAACTTTAAAGTTTTAGCATTTTTTACACCCTTACTTGGTCGAGTTTTGTAATTCCCCCGAGTAGTTTTGTTTTGTTTATGTATTATAAGCATTCTACATTACACCATCATTCATGTAACGAGCATTGTATGTATGTGAGGGTATATACCCAATTTTGTTTTAGCATTTATTCCTTTTAGATAGTCTAAAGGGTAAGGAAACATACACAATAAGGGATCATTAGCTTCCAAAAGCATGAAGAGAGGACACAAATAAAACTCATGGTGTAATTCAACCTGAAACTCCTCAAATCGATAAAGCTGAATTCTTATATGTTAAGGTAAGTATATAAGAAAGCCTTATTATAATAAAACTAACGTAGTCCATTTCATTCTTTTTTTTAGGATGTTATCATGGAAAGCTAATAAATCTTTAACAAAGTCACCAAAGGTGACAAATAAGACCAATAATTATGGCAAGAGCTATCACTATTATCAAAGGGTAAGAAATAAGAAGGATATGCCCTTAACGAGAGTTAAGCACAAGCCATTACAAACATCTTGGACAAACACAAGCTATTATAAAAAAGTAACTAGTCTTATTGACACTTAGATATATCTTTGGTCTTTCCTAATTCTCAGCTCCTAAACTTGAGAGACGTTATACCTCCCTCCATAGATGGTCTATATAGCTCCAATAATAAGCTCCCTCTTTAACATTGTAAGAGAAGGAAGTGAGGAGAATGTATGAGGATGACTCTATAGAAGATACTCACAAAGGAATCATGGGCCTTATAGGAAGTTTTAAAGAGGTGGTCCTTACAACATCAAAGTTGCATTCTAGTTGCTTAGTTGTGGTACGAGGAAGCTATGCATAGAATATAAGAGGTCGAATAAGCATAATGATGTGAAAGTAAGAGGTAGCACATTGCAACCAAGGAAGAGTTTGCATATGTGATAATGTTAAGGTAAATGACACTAGATGGGTGGTGCTAATGTCAAACTGAGCTATATGATCTAACCAAGTAGACCATGAGTAAGATAATGAACGACAAAAATGTCCACAATGTCCTAAAGAATGATGTTAAGAAAAAGTTCAATAATAAATGGAAGATAGGACCATGAAGTTATGCCCTCTATGGTTGGAACACTAGAAAGCATACATCTTATGGCTTTGTAAGCATGTGTTTGTATGTTAATAGTCATTGTTGCACTAATGGTTAACTACATATAAGCACAAACAGAAGGGATGACCATATTAACACCTTTCTCTAATCAGATGATATGTGGGAAAGCTAAAAAGCTATTATGCCATGAATCTTACTTACGAGCCCTAATAGCATCTCTTAAAAAATTAGTAGTAAGACTATGGTCCAAAGCCTCAGTAAGCTCCATTTCCCTTAGACTCCTAGCATAGTACATTGATCTCGATGAATACTTTAGCAATCCATGCCTAGCTCTTTTTTTTTTTTTTTGCCACTTAGAGATGCTCTCATGCCTATTTGGGCCAACCAAAAGAACATTTGAGCCTTAATGCTTACTAGGAACATCTTGCATTTTTTTTGCCCTAGCTTTTGTCTAGACAGCCTTTATGAGTTTTCAATCTAGCGGGCTGCTCATTTTTGTTTACGCTACCTTTCGAGTTTTCAATCAATAAGATTACTATTTTTTCTTTCTTCTTTTTTTCATTCTTTTTCTTCATTTTCAGATACGGTTGCAAAAGAGATTAGGTATACTAGTTGCCTATGGATATGAGGCTGTATTACCCATAACATCATTTGGACCATTGTCTGTCAAGGTCTACTATTGCTTGACCTGAGTGGACTATATGGATGCCCCATATTACAATCACTGGCAGTCGTTACAGTTGCCTATGGTGGAATTTATCAAATGGCACTATAAAGACTAATGGAGACTACATCATTAATCCTACTTTGTCTTTAGGTACATTATATGACCCATCCTAAGTGCATTGCCATTTTGGTGCTCCTTAGTTCATGATAGATTTCCTACCCTACTTTGTTGAAGGTCTTTTGTCCCAACACTTCTTAGACAGGGTTGAGACTACCTAGGTCGGTTACTACATTTATGATATCTTCACTGGCAAAGATCCTTATATTGGGCTTTATAGAACATGCAGAACAAAAAAACAAATATTTTCCTACATAAAAACCCATCAAGGATTCATGCGATTCGATTAAATCAAAGAAAGGGATGTAAAAACATTATGAATTTGTGTGGAAGGTAAAAGATTTGTTGGAAGGTAGTGAAGGGGTTTATACCGGTAACACCTAATCTTGAACTTGAAATCGAATTAAAGCATCACTAAATGATGATCACCCTCTGTAGGTATCCACACAAATAGGCTTTGTCCAAATCTAAAGTGTGCTAGCACTAAGGTTTTTTTTCTCCCTAAAACATTTCCTAAATATGAATGTTTTGTATATTATATCTTGCCTGTTAATATATTTTATGCCAACTATTTATCCTAAAAGATACAGTTAAAATAATATCTTATTTCATTTTAATCTTTAAAACAAAATGGATATCTAATAATTTAGATAATATCTCTAATTATCATAATTATAAATAGAGAGAGTATTAAAAATCTAATTTCATTTTGGGCCTATTCTATGTGTGCGACCCTATAGGTTCACATCATATTGGCAGTGGCCCAAAAACCTATTTTGTCTCACAAGTAATAAGAGGCCTCTAGTAGGACATTATGACTACCTAAATTATGTGAAGGTTAATGATCCAACCTAACCTATTTTACAAATAGTATTATAATCCTTTTGTCACATCATATCTCAATTGAACATAAGACATGAATCATGTCATCAGTATAGAGTTCAATTCTTTCTAGATCTCCAAGTAGACTAGCATAAAATGACATTGATAACCTTTTATCAATTCATTATTGCATGGCCATGCAATCTCTTCGATCTAACTTATCAAGAGGCTTAGAGATATATTTCTCATAAATATATGAGGGACAAATTCCTTTTCAAACACTCATATTCCTCTATATAATTTACCCATGTCCCAATATTATCTATAGGATCATTTGATTAAAGATAACATTAAACTATATCAAAACATGAAGTTCATCCTATTGAAATCTACAGTGATTTTCATGTCAGAGGATTAAGTTAATACTATTGCATGAGAAACACTTATAACTATCAATCCATGTAGTGTTCTCATAGCATGTCAGTCCAATACAATATTTCTTAAACATGTTTCTATGTATTTGATTTAGAATCACATATCCATGACTAATAAAACATAGCCATTAATCAAACTCATACTAGTCTTCATTCATTATTATCCCAACAATAATGACTGACTAAGGACAATTTATAATAGAACTCTTTTCACCTAAGGTTTTACTATGAACTCACATATTTGATAATATTGGGTAGATTAACTATTCATGAAATTTATAATTTATCCATAAACAAAATATAAAAGAGATATTTAATAAAATTGCAACCGTGACATTATTAAGAAAATATCCATTACAAGCATTGGCCTAAGCATATAACTAATAGTTTCCAACTTGTGATAGGCCTAATCAAAATTATATTTGTTGGCCTAGTACGCTAAGAAAAGAGGGGTTGAATTGGTGAGAGATTAAAAATTTAAAATATGGCTAAGGTGTTTAAAGAGTTGAGGAGAAGAGAAAATAAACACAAGATGTTTATGGTGGTTCAGGTGTTAACAAACCCTACGTCCACTCCCTAATTCTTCACAATTGTGTATTCCATTCAACTAAACTGTCCACTCCCCAATTCTTCACAATTGGGTATTCCATTCAACTAAACTAATGTTTTCAAGCTCATTCCTAACTTATACAATTTGTGTTTTTATGCTCACACAAAACTTCTCATAAGTGTTTTGGATAGGCTCACAGTTCAACCTCTTATAAGAGTTTTGGAAGCCAGGCTAACTCTCAACCTACTTACAAAGGTGTTTAATGCTAACACCAGACAATCAATAACACATAAAGAAGAGTAAGAAGAATGAGTAGCAATTTTGCAAGGTTTGGTTACAATAAATGAAATTCTCTTACATTTACCTCTGTTTGGTGCTACATTTATAAGCAACAACCACCAAAGAGATGTTACTCAAAAACAATCCTAAAATCTCTAAGTTCTGTTAGGCAGATTTTGCATTAACTGCTTGTCAGGCGAAAGTCGCACTCGCTACTGGCAATTCCTAGTTACGATTTTACAATTTACATTGATGAGCCAGGAATCGTGTTAGAGAACCTTGTTTTGTGTCCAACGACTAGTCTACATGTCCTTCACCTATTTGTTGTTCAAGACATATAGTCATTGTGTTTAACCAACAACTCAAAAGTCACGGATGAGATTAAATTTCCTCGTAGGCATGACTAAGACAATGAATTCCTCTATTTGATGAGGAGACAACATTTTCTGGAGTCATAATTGTGACATATGCTTCGCCCTCACAATTTTTGATATTCCAACATTTGTCTTAGACACTTGGCGTGCTGAGGTTGCAAATTTGGTTCACTCTTTTGTTACTATGAAATTTGCAATTGTGACAAAGGACGTGAATGCCATTGTGAATTCCTCTGTGAATCAAGCAACCTCTTTCTAGCTGAATTGCGACTATGAATTTGTCCGTGAATTCTTCTAGCCTAGCTCCATCCATCTTTATTATAAGGTCACAGTCGCAATTTGGGGGATACTAATCGCGAATTTGGATGTTCTTCTTAAAGATGGAGATTTTGTCTTCCATCCAACTTTCAATGAAAAAATACATTATAAACTGCAAAACAACACTTAAACAAAACTTTAGAACTAATTATGTCCATTGTCAATATCAAAAGAGGCTTATGACTTAGGTTTGACCAATATAGTCCAATAATCTCCTCCTTTTTTATTTTAACTACTTATATTGATCTTAAAGAAAATTAAATGCATTAGTTGTGAAGTTGGGATGGTCAATAATCAATTAGTGAAAAAATAATCAAAGAATTCTAGTTAGCAAACAAATAATCAAAGAATTCTAAGTTTGAAAAAGTAAAGCTCATATAGCTATTGCGCCCCCTCAACTTATGCATTATCTTTCAATGCTACTCTCTCCCCCTTTGGCAAGATAAAAAAAAAGAATAAATTTTAAAGAGTGAATGAAGTGCATAAATTTAGATAGAGTAACCATAAGTAGCAAATAAATATATAAAAACATTCATAACATAAAATTGCAATCACATAAGATGAAGCAATGAATTGCAAAACAAACACTTTTATTTATTTAATGAACTATGGGATCATACGTTTTACATCAAGATTATAATAGAAACAACAGAAAAAGAAATCCTAAAGATAATCTAGAAGATGGGAGAACTATCATAGTCTCCAAATCCATCAAAGTATTCATTTGCCCCTCCACTCTGAGCTTCATCACCCTCATCAACCTTTTGGTTATCCTCCTCTTCGAGCATGTCCTCCCAGTCTTCAAAATCCAGAAGATGGGAAGGAGTAACACCTACTTTCTCACAAAGGTCCACCAGATCACTATGTAGGTAGGAGAGGAGGAGAAATCATCTTTTGATCATCCTCATCATTTTGTCAAGCTTTTTGTTAATGAAGACAAGCGTGATTTTGGCTTTGGTTTTAGGCTAGGGAGGTGGAATAGGTTGGGCTCCCTTTTCAATGAATAGTCGTTTTCTTTTTGAGGCTTTGGAGGTCTCTAGTTTCTTTGCTCTAAAAGCACCCAATGTGTATGTATAAGAATCAAGGTGAATGGCTTGAGCATTGATAAGATAAGGTAGGTCTAGAAATTTTTGTAAAGTGAGAAGCTTCCTATAAAGGAATTTTTCATTTTCCTCATTAAGAGCATTGACATAATGGTAAATAGCAGTGACATGGGAAGAAAGAAGAGACTTACTCATGGGTTTTCTACTCATGTGGATCAATTGATTTGTAAGATAGTGGCCAGTTTGTATAAGTTTGTTTTTGGTAAGACAAAAAAGAAAAGCAAGATCCTTTTGGAATACTTTTTCGTTGCCATCCCCTCCTGCGTTAATAGAAAAGGTGATGATATGGTGAAGTAGCCAAAAGGGTAGGGTACAAATGTATTTGCCTATGGAGGTTATAGGGTCATGTTTGGTCTCGATAGAAATTTCGGACTAAAACTCATAATAGATAACATCAAAGGTGAAGATGATGAACGAAATGCCATCCCCGACTTGAAGGTTAAAAAGATTAGAAAGTTGCTCAACAGTAACATAAAAAGGGTCCCCAAAGGCTCAAAATTCTAACCCATATTGGGCAACACGAGATTCCCCTCTCTGACTCAAAGTCATGGTGCACATAAGCTCCCGCACAATTTCCTTATACCCGGGTTTGTCACAAAAAATGAATTCATTCCACCTCAGGTTTGAGAGAAATGCATAGATCTTATCCTTAATGCCTAGTGACTCCAAAGGAATGTCGAGAGAATTTTGTTCAGAAGGATTATCTTAGAGGAGTTTGCCTTGTACCGATCTTTCTCCTCCTTCGTGATTCCTTTCATCATATGTAGAGCTGCTGGTCCAGAAGGTTGTGCCACTACCTTGTCCTTCTCTACTCTTGAGGCATTCTTAGAGGCCATAGTGAATGAGGGAAGATTAAAAGAAGTTTAAGAGTAAGGAAGAAGAGAAATTAAGATTTCTAGTAAGTGTTAATAAAAACACTATTTCAGAGGTTTATATAAGCTAGGAAAGGGTGTAGAAACGACCATAAATGGTCAAAAAATCATTTAATGATGGGATGCAAATGGTTGGCAGTCAAATTAGTTAAATGCATGTAGTTACTCAAATTTACAACCATGACCTGCAAGTCATGACCGCTAATTATGAAATATCTGAGTAACGGATAAAAAATTCTCTAGAAATGGCACATTCAACAGTCAAAACATTTAAAATTTGAACAAATTTACGATGGGGAAAGAAAGTCGCAACTGCGAATTGATGTTTGACAATCAAATGGTAAGTGCTTGTAAATCACGATCGTGAATCAATGAGTAGGGACCGCAAGTTACAAGGTAGAAAATATAACTATGAAAGGATAAGACTTGACTTTATAGGTTGTGATCCACTTAATGTATTGATGCTTAATTCATGCAAATTGGCATAAAGAGGCACAATTGCACATAGAATTAAGACATCCAAAGAGATAAATATCACATACAACATACACATAATAATCAATCAAGTATGAATAATGCATCACACAAAAAGCATTCTAAAAGATCCAATTTTTCACTTCAAGGAGCTTCCATCAAGCATTCCAACTCTCTCTTAATGAAGTTCATCTTTTTTAATTCAGAGGTTTTGTGAAAATGTCTGCATTTGATGGGAATGTAATCAACAACTTTGTCATAATCCTTTAATTGTTATTTCACCCAAAGGACATGGGTGCAATAACAACCATAGCTACATATTTAGCTTTAACGGTGGATAAGGTAATTGAAACTTGCTTCTTACTAAACCAAGACATTAAACACTCTCTTATGAGTTGACAAGTCCCATAGTGCTCTTTCTATCTAGAAGACTACCATTATAATCTGCATCCAAAAAACCTATGAGGCTAAATGAAGAATTTCTAGGATATCATAAAACTAAATGTAATATGCCAAATGAATATTTGAAAATCCTTTTAACAACATTTAAATGAGATTCCTTAGGACAAAAATGAAACCTAGCACACATGCATACACTAAATATTATATCAGGTCTAGAAGCGATAAGATAGAGTAGAGAACTAATTATACCTTGATATCTCTTCTCATCAACCGACTTACCTGATTTGTCCTTGTCTAACTTGATGGTAGCACTCATTAGTATTTTTGCTACTTAAAATCCTTCTATGCCAAATTTCTTAAGAATGTCCTTATTGTATTTAGCTTGGTTAATGAAGATCCCTTCTTTGGTTTGCATGATTTGTAGACCAAGGAAAAACTTGAGCTCTCCCATCATGCTCATCTCAAATTCCCTAGTCATACACTTAGTAAAATACTTACAAAGAGATTCATTAGTAGCACCAAAAATGATATCAACAATATAAATTTGCACTATTAGTGTATCATGATTATGCCTTTTAACAAACAAAATTGCGTCAACCTTCCCCTTTCAAAATTAATTTGCAAAATAAAAAAACTAAGCCTTTCATACTAAGCTCTTAGAGCTTATTTAAAGCCATACAAGGCCCTATTCAATTTTAAAACATAATTTGGAAAACTATGTGATTCAAAACCAGGAGGTTGTTCAACGTAAACTTCCTTCTCAATGACACCATTTAGGAAAGCACTCTTAATATCCATTTGAAATAGTTTGAAATTCATGTGACATGCATATGCTAAAAGAATTCTAATAGCCTCTAATCTTGCTACGGGGGTATAGGTTTCAGCATAGTCAATTCCTTCCTTTTGGTTATAACCCTTAGCAATTAATCTAGCCTTATTTCTAGTGTTGAATGCTTACTCATCTAACTTATTCCTAAACACTCATTTGTAACCTATAACAGGGTGTTCCTTAGGCCGAGGAACAAGTTTCCACACATTGTTTCTCTCAAATTGGATGAGGTTCTCTTGCATAGCAATCACCCAACTCTCATCATCATGAGCCTCATCAATAGATTTTGGCTTAAATTGAGAAACAAAAGCAAGATTGTTATCTAAAGTATTGAGTTGAGATTTAGTACTTACACCCTTGGATGCATCACCAATGGTTAAGTCTTTAGGGTGATGCTTAGAAATTCTCCAATCCTTAGGAAGTTCTTGGTTTGGTGATTCCATTTGTTGATGTTGAGGTTTTTATCTTCTCTTGATGATTTGCTCTTATCATGATCCTTACCCATCTCTCTTGTAGTGTGCTCTAAATCTAATTTCTCAAAATCACCTACAACATCAACAATAAAAGATCATTTCCCAAGATCAAGCTTACAAGATTCATCAAACATAACATTCATAGACTTTTCAATAAGCATTAAACTCTTATTAAAAACCCTATAGGCCTTGCTAGCGGTGGAATAACCTAAGAAAATGCCTTTATTAGTTTTTGAATCAAATGTTTCAAGATTATCCTATTCAAGATATAACACTTACATGTAAATACTCTTAGGTATGATAACTTATGTTTTTTTACTATTCCATAGCTCATAAGAAATTTTATTAAGAATGGGTCTTTTGAAAACTTGATTTGTAATATAACACAAAGTATTAATAGCTTCAGCCTAAAAGTAATTTGGCAGTGAATACTCATTGAGCATAGTTCTAGCCATCTCTACTAATGTTATGTTTTTCCTCTCTACAACACCATTTTGTTATGGTGTTCTAGGAGTTGAAAAGTTATGAAAAATCTTATTCTCTAAGCAATAAGATCAAAATATTCATTTTCAAATTCCTTTCCATGGTCACTTCCTATGGATGAAATGAAGTAACCCTTTTCATTTTGAATCCTTTTTGCAAAACTTCTAAAAGCATCAAAAGTATCATGCTTATGAGCTATAAAGGAAACCCAAGTAAACCTAGAGTAGTCATCAACTAGGACAAGTGCATAATGTTTTCCACCTAAGCTAGCATTACTAGTAGGTCCTATTAAGTCTATATGAATTAATTAAAGAGGTCTATGTTGGCTCTCACTAAGAAGAGGGGTTGAATTAGTGGCAAATTTGAACTTTTGATTTTAAAGGAAGCTCACATATATGAAATATTAGAGAAAGAGAAGGAGAAGAATGAACACAAGAGTTTTATAGTGGTTCGGGAATTAACCAACCCTACATCAACTCCCCAATTCACCAATTGGGTGTTTCACTCAATCACTAGTGTTTTACAAGCTCATACTCAACTTAGTGTTTAGGCTCACACCAAACCTTATAAGTGTTTTCCCAAGGCTCACACTCAACCTAGTGTTTTAGGCTCACACCAAACCTTACAAGTGTTTTCCCAAGGCTCACACTCAACCTATACAAGAGTTTTACAACTAGGCTAACTCTTAAACCTAAACAAGAGTTTTATATATAAGGGCTTACTCTCAAACCTAAGAAAAATTTTTCTATACAAGGGTTCACTCTCAAATCCAAACCCAATGTGTTTAAAGCTCATACCAAGCTATGTACAAAGAAATAAAGAATTAAAGTTATGAATTAACTTTGCAATAGTTTTGGCACATATCAATGGTTTTCCTCTTGCATTCAAGTCCATTTAGTGGTGTATTTATAGGTAATAACCACAAATGAAATGTTACAAAGAAACTATGCCTAAATCTCTAAGTTGTGTTAGGCATATCTTGCATTAAATGCTTATCAGATAAAATTCGCGGTCGAGACTGAATTCGCTGTCGCAAATTTTGAACTATATCTAATTATTAGTCCACATGGCATGAAATCATTAGTCTCTTTAAAAACTAGCCATTGGATCTTTCTAATGGATCTTAAAACTCACCATCGCTACTTTAAATTCACGATCGCTATTTTCCTTTTCGAACGCAATTGTCATTGTGAAATCGTCTGTCTAATCATGTAGATGTTGTTTCTAAAATTTGCGATCGCTACTGAAATTTATAGTTGCTACTGAAATTCATGATCACGACTTTGGAATCTCAACAGCTCTTTTATTGAAATTCATGGTTTCTAATTTCAAAGGCAGATTTTCATACTTGAAGTTTTTTACTTCTAATCACTTATATTCCACTCTCAATGAGATTTTATCTAAATATCTACAAAAACAACACTTAAAATTGATATTAGCACCTTTCAATCTATATTTTCATGATAAAAAAATAGTCTTGACTTAGCTTTGAACAACCTAGTCCAATAATATTCCCCTTTTTGATTTTGATAATCTAGATTGAATATGCAAAGGATAAAGAATCAATTATGCATGCTCCTAAGAGAATGATTGTGAAGTGATTCAAATCATTAGTATGAAATTGCTCCCCCTCAATCCATACTCCCTATTGGTTATTCTAATAAGATCATTGTATTGCTCCCCCTCAATCCATACTCCCCATTGGTTATTCTAATAAGATCATTATCTTAGCTTATTACAAATGTAGTTCAATTTTCTCTCCCCTTTTTGTATGTTCCCACTTGGATATTCAACCACTTATTTCTCCCTATTTTTCACGATGAAAAAGAGAGAAAATAGGAGGAAATAAGAGAGATAATAGGGAATATGATAGGAAATGTCCACAAACTTGTCAATTGTACAAACTCAAATTAGAATAACAAACATAAGTAATTTTGCACAATTGATCAAAATATGTCACATAAGAAGATAAATGGATGAAACATAAATTGCATGGAAATTATATATATATATATAAAAACATAAATGCAAAATAATTAAAACATTTAAAGATGCTTGAACCCCCAAACTAGGGCTAAAAATTTAAGAATTTTCATATGGCCCTAGTATAGAGAATATGATTTTGATTTCAACATTTGAAATGTAGAAAATCTCAAATGCAAAATGAATTGATTCAACTTAATATACAATCAATCAAATCAAATCAAATCAAATCAATCATATCAACACATAGATATATCAAGTAATAAAACTTCCCCTAAAAGTATGCATAAATATATTAAGTAAAAAACATAAGGGATAAGGGATACATTACAAGTTTAGTATCAATGCCTTGAAACTTTATCCCTTCTTCATTAGCAATCTCCATTCACCTTCAGATTTTCTATGATGAGAATTGTAGTGAAAGAGTCCTTATCCTGCAATATCAAACACTTTGCTTTGGTGCCCAAACATATTTAGGTCCTTGGTGGTTAGTCTTGGAAAGGTCCTCCAATTTGAGGTGTGCCTTTTTAATGTGGAAAAATGCATTGTTGTGCTCATATCTCATGCAACAATGACATTGGAGCTTAGGCTTGTGAATCTTTCTCCTATGCACAACCTTAGTATGAGTAGGTGTCCTTCTTATACTTTGGTGATGAGAATGTATGCAAGTGCATGAGTGATTAGGAGTATAAGAGAAGTTTTTATGTTTGTGTGGTTGAACATGCTTTTTGTTATAAATGTAAGCATAATTTGCCTTTTGAGCTTTGACTCTTGAGCCTTAGAGGGCCTTTCCTTTACCCTTAGGCATAGGCAGCTTAGTACTAGGAGCACCACTCTTCCCCATGACCTCAATACTTGAAGTTTGAGGTGTTAATGCTCTAATGAATGTAGTGAGTGAAGAAGCAAATGTAAAGGCTCCATTAAAGTATAGACCATGTTTAACTAAAGGAGGTCTTTGAGATACAATAAGTGTATTGAAAGCTTCCTTTCCCTTATGAAACTTAGAAATAGAATTTCTAAGCTTAATGACTTCATCCTTTAATGAGTCATTTTCCTTTCTCAATGAATTTAGGGATGAAGATGATTTTGAGAGACTCTCAATAGATATTTTGAGTTCTTCATTTGAAGTCCTTAATTCACTTACAAGATTGTTCAAAGATTTAAATTCATCTTCTAACTTGGAACATTTTTTCTTGTAAGTTTTCATTTGTGATTTATATTTATCAGATCTCAAAGTAATAGCTTCAAGAAGCTCATCATCTGCAACATTAAATGCATCATAATCATTATAAGAGTGTGGAAAAGTACTTACCCATTTGGAGAAGTCCTCTTAAGCCATGAAGCAAAAGTTTGCTACTTCATCTTCTTTTTCATCACTTGACTCATCATCCCAAGTAGCCTTAAAGGTCTTCTTCTTTTCCTTGTGATGATACGAAGATGACTTTCTTTGGATTATTCTTTCTCTTCTCCTTTTCATCAACTCCCTAGTCCTTCTTAATATTTTGGCAAGCTCTTTTTCTTCTTTATCACTTTCATTTGAGTCACTTGAGCTTGAATAATCTTCTTAAGATTTGAAGGCTAGAGCTTTCTTTTCCTCTTTGTGTCTTTGTCCTCTTAGCTTTTGCATCTCTTCATCTTTCCTGAGAGCCACCTCATAAGTGAGAAGCTTACCAATGAGGGCATCGGTTGGCACTTTCCCAATCTTTAGATTAGACTCTTGAATGTTGCATACTTTTGCACCAAATTTATCTAATGGAAGAGATTTAAGGATTTTAGTATTTACCTCATAATTGGTAAGAATTGTAACGACCATTTTCATTTGACAGAACTCATACTGCTCTGATACCAATCACTATAGCATCCTTTTTCATTCATCAAACTCAAATCATTCATGTACATAATCCAACATGTATTTCCATATACATATATGTTGACTAATGTCATGACACGAGGAGAGAGAGAGTTGGAATTCAGCCGACGACCTGTGGTCCATATGTCTCAATGCAAAACTCAAAGCACCAAAGTATCCAATCCCTGTTCTTCTGTATCTGAAAAAAAAATTATGATTTGGTGAGTCGCGACTCAGTGAATAAAAACAATAATCAAATTCTCATGGCATAACCCATAATCAAATATCATCAAGATAAATTGCAAGTATAACACTTGACTATACAATTGCAAATGCAATAGCTTTGTTTTTATCATGATCATGCAAGGCAAACACTGCTCTCGGGTAATTCATGTGAATCATGTAACATATGATTTAGGACCTATTGGTCCATCTTCCACATGATTTGCAAGTATTTTGGCAAGCCGGTCACAACGCCCCTTTTAATTCCATGTGCAAGTGCTTGTTCACAAATGATATGCTAAGTAATCGTTAAGAACATTTGATTCTCACTTGGCTTGTATTCCTATATAACATGTAACAATTCAATCATTCTCACTTGACTTGTATTCTCATGTAACATGTAACAATTCAATCATATATACATGTAATAGAACATAATCATATCATACAATTATCACATACACCCATTGAATCTAATTATGGTTTTTACTCACCTTTTGATGTGACAAACTTTTATGGTAGGTTTGGTTCTCTCTCTAAGAATTCCTTAAAGTGTTAAGATCCTAGAATTTGATACGTACATGGTTACAAGTATGTCAAAATGATTATGAATGCTTGTTATGCAACTATGGCATGATTCATGCAAGTAGATCTAGTGTTTATACATATTTTCCTTATATGGCAGCTTGAGCTTGCCATACTCTCATAGTGATAACTCCAGATATACTCATCCAAATGACTTGATTCTTTTTTTTCAAATAAATTAAACACATAATGAGACAACATATTCAAATTTTAGGTCAATATCAGGCACACAAAAAATGTGGTGAATTTTTACATTTGTCTCTGTTGCAGTATCCTTTTAGTCTGAGTAGGTCTTACTCTCTTAGGTGTATCTCAAATTGGACAAATCTAGTTGTAATAATAATCTATCATTAGTTACAAAACATGCAAAGGAACATTTTAGTTTTACTCATTATCTAATTCAGCCTATAAGGTCACCAAAACAAAGGACCAATCTCAGGGTGAGCAAGTTTGTAACATGTTGATAAACAATCATGATAAAGGGACAATATCTTAACAACCATGTTGGATTTGGAAAAAATATTTCACAGGTATGTAGATCAGACATAAATGTACAACTTTCAAGTTTTGATCATCATCAAATTCTGAATCTATGGCATCAAATCCTTGGAAAATGGAATTAAAAGAAAGGTGGTGTTTCATTCGGGTACAGGGTCAGTCCCAATCAATAAGCCATAACTCTTTCCACATAACAAATAAATCAAAACTGATTCACAAGTATTTATAGGGGATATAAAGCTATAAGTTTCATGTTTTGCACTTTGTCAAAATCAGAATATAAAGTCACCAAAATATAAGAAAACAGAAGAATAAGATCATCTCAGTTCGTATGTGACCCAGTCCTACTGAAGGAGCCATATCTCCTCAGACACATAAAATCGAGCAAAAATGTTTCATATGTATTTATATGTGACATAAAGCTACAGCTTTTATATTTTTAACTTTCCCTAATTCCTCTTCTAAGGTTATGAAATCGTGGGTGTAAAATTCTGCTCTAACAGCAAAACCAATAAAATCAGTTATTGTTCTCTTGGATTACAACTTCCATCCAAGAGCTCTACCTCAATTCCTCCATAATTCTCCCTAACCATGCATGATTAACATGTTATGAGGGGTTAATTTCAGTTGAGAAGAAGATAAATTAATTGACCTATTGTCCCAGAATCAGAAAACCTTATGATTTTGTCCTAGGTAGCTCACTCTTCTCCCTCTCCTTCTTCTTCTTCTTCTTCTTCTTCTTCTTCTTCTTCTTCTTCTTTTTCTTCTTCTTTCTTTCCTCTTTTTGTTCTTCTTCTTTCTTTCCTTTTTCTATTGTATTTCATCCTTCTCCTCTCTTACCAAACCCTAATGATCTGTATTCTTATTTTAAATAAAATAAAAGATTGGGGGCTGGTTTCTTATTGGTTGAAAGTTAAAAGTTTTGCTTTTAGTAGCTCTTCTTCGCTCCTTAAGCACTTCCATCCATCTCCTAATTCCTAGATGCTCCTTATACTTTTAATTAAGCACTAAAACACCATTATTTATGATATTATAACATGTACACAACATAAAATAATTTGTCATGCAACTATACAAACACTACAGATATGTTCAAGTGTCCCCAAATGCAACAGTGCATGTGTCATTATCATGCTTTTACAATTCACATGTCTAAATGATTATTTATCCAATGCATATGTTCATGTGGGATTTCATATTTTTTATGCAATGAATATATTCATGTAATAATGTGAATGAATATGGATAGGGATGTCATAAGAATCCTTCCAAACTTTTTCATGTTTGTGACAATAGAGAGGAGTCTATTTGTCATTTTGATGATGCTTTCATGGTCTTTCATCATGAAGAACTCCCACACTGTCACATACATCATCATCCTACTTGATTTAACAAGAGTTATGCCCTCATGATAGTTTTCTAGTGCTTTCCATACGATGTGTAGTTTGTCAATTTTGGACTCTTTCAATTTCTTCTATTGTCATGGAGCTTAGAAGAATAGCCATTACCTTTTTGTTCTTCCTATTTGCCTTCCTTTTTGTTTCACTCCATTCTTCTCTTGCAATTTCCACCTTTACTTCTTTAACCATCTTTGTTGGAGGCTTTCACTCTTCAAGTATATAATCCCATAAGTTAGTGAGATCGCTATCAAGATTGATCTCCATGTTATGCTTCTAAAGAGCATAATCATTACCATCAAAGTGGGGATTAAGATGACAGTGGACTCCTTCTTGTTCCATTGATCTTTTCTCACACAATTAAGGCTTGAATTGAGACCTAGCTCTGATACCAATGTTGGCCCTAGTGCACCACGAAAGGGGGGTTGAATTGGTGGCAAATTTGAATTTTTGATTTTAAAGGTAGCTCACAAATATGAAAGACTAGAGAAAGAGAAGGAAAAGAATGAATGCATGACTTTTATAGTGATTCAGATACTAACCAACCCTACATCCACTCCCCAATTCACCAATTAGGTGTTTCACTCAATCACTAGTGTTTTACAAGCTCACACTCAACTTAGTGTTTAGACTCACACTAAACCTTACAAGTGTTTTTTCAAGGCTCACACTCAACCTAGTGTTTTAGGCTCACACCAAATCTTACAAGTGTTTTCCTAAGGCTCACACTCAACTTATACAAGAGTTTTACAACTAGGCTAACTCTTAAACCTAAATAAGAGTTTTTCATACAAGGGCTCACTCTTAAACCTAAACAAAAAATGTTTATACAAGGGCTCACTCTCAAACTCAAACTCAAGGTGTTTAAAACTCATACCAAACTATGTACAAAGAAATAAAGAATTAAAGTTATGAATTTACTTTGCAAGAGTTTTGGCATATATTAATGGTTTTTCTCTTGCATTCAAGTCCATTTGGTGGTGTATTTATAGGCAATAACCACCAAAGAGACGTTAAAACTATGCCTAAATCTCTAAATTGTGCTAGGCATATCTTGCATTAAATGCTTGTCAGACGAAATTCACAATCGAGACTAAATTCACTATCGTTAATTTTGAACTGTGTCTAACGGTTACTAAAATTGCCAATTCCACTGTTTAAAGAGAAAACTTCAACTGCTTAAGTTGTGGTCGCAAACAAACTTTTGCCCTCGTAATTTTTTATCTTCAACGGACACTTAGGACACCTGGCAAGTTGTGGTTATGGCTTTGGTTCCCTCCTTTGTAACTATGAAATTCATGGTCGCGACTCAGGCGTGGCACACATCGTAAATTCTTCTGTGACTAAGGCTTTGCCAACTTTAGGTGTGTCATGGTAGCGAAGTTGTTTATGAATTTCTCTGACCTAGCTTCATCCTTCCTTGTGACTGATTCGCAATCGTGATTTATAATACACTCATCGCAAATTAGAGTGAACTTTATAAGGTTGGAGATTTGAACTCCATCCAACCTCTAATGACAAAATCTAACTTATAATCTGCAAAACAATACTTATTGAAAGGATTATAACTGATCAATCTCTATTGTCAAGATCAAAAGAGGTTCATGGCTTAGGTTAAATCAACCTAGTCCTACAATCTCCCTTTTTTTTTTATTTTGACAACTTAGATTGATCCTAAGGGAAAAAAATAAATGCATGAGTTCTGAAGTTGTGAAGTTGGAACAGTAAATTGTTCAATATGGACTTAGAATCTTTAGCAAAAATTTCTAAGTATGACTTCCAAACAGGTAAGAATTCTAAAAAAAAAAATTCTACGTATGATAAGTATGATGCTCCCCCTTAACTTATGTTATTATTTTCTATCCCCTTTTGATTTTTCTTGATTATATCTCTCCCTCTTTGGCAAGATCAAAAAGAGGGTAAAAGGAAAAGAGCAATTGCATAAAAATAAATAGACAAGCATTCCTAGGGAGCAAATGCATAATAAAGTGAAATAAAGCAATCACAATGAGACATAAAATGTCAAAGAACAAACACTTTTTATATATATTCGTAACAAGTTATGGGATCACAATTTTTTCACTTAAAAAGACAAGGAAAAAAATTATAAGGAGATCTTATATTAAAAAGCAGGAGAATCATCATCATCTCTAGAAATTTCTTCTTCTTCTTCATTATCTCCACCTTCTGCTTCATCTCCATCTTCAACTCCATCATGGCCTTCTTCTTCTTAAGTATCCTTATACTTAGTAAAGTCTGGAAGATGGCAAGGAGGAACTCCCAACTTCTCTTGCAAGTCCACCATGTCACTATGAAGATGTGAGAGAAAAAGGAATCTCCTCTTCATCATCCTCATCATCATGTCCAATTTGTTATTGATGGTGGCAAGAGACAGTTTTCCTATAGGCTTAGGTTGAAGAGGGATTGGTAGGACTCCTTCTTCAATAATGAGCCTCTTCCTTTTGGTGGCTAGGGAGGATTCCATCTTTTTATCCCTAAAAACACCTAAGGTATAGGCATATGTATCTGGGTGAATGGCTTTAGCATTGATCAGGTACGTAAGATCAAGAAAATTATAGGATGGGCAAAGGCACAACTCTATTTCTTTATACTTATGTAGCAGCCAGTACCACATTTTGAATGCACACCGGTGGCAAGATGCTAGACCTGGCCCTCTAAGCCTCTATCCAATAATCTCCCTCCAACACCTGCCAGCCATTTGCTATAACAGCATGCCTTCAAGGGGATTTAAACCCGTGACCTGCTCTGATTCCAATTGTTAGGATCAAGTACTTACCACTACGCTAAAAGCCATAACAATTAGTAAAGGCACAACTCTATTTCCTTATACTTGCGTAGCAGCCAGTGCCAAATTTCAAATGCACACCAGTGGCAGGATGTTGGACTTGGCCCTCTAGGCCTCCGCCTAATAGTCTAGATGTATTTATAGTGTTCTTTGCTTTGAAGGAAGATTGGTGTTGCTTTCCCTTTTGGCAAAGGCCACATGTCTTATCTCTTGAGAACTTTAGATTTGAAATACCTTCCACTAACTTCCCTTTTGATAAGCTTTGTAAGAGCTTCATGCTAGCTTGTCCATGTCTTTTATGCCAAAGCCAAGCTTAATTGCTAAAAGACACTAGACATTTAAAGGATTGGTTAGAAAAATTGTCTAAGTCAATTAGATAGGTATTGCCCTTCCTTTCACCCTTGAAAACTACCTTTTTAACCATCAAAGTGGTAACTCGGCATTCTCTAAGGTCAAAGTTGACTTTATTACCTTTATCACATAATTGACTTACACTTAGCAAATTGTGTCGTAAGCCATCCATAAGTAAAACATCATTAATAAGAGAACAACCATTCTCAACAATAGTGTCAATGCCAATTACCTTACCCTTGTCATTGTTTCCAAATGTGACATTTCCACCCTCATTTTCTTTTAGGGCCATGAATAACCTCTTGTTGCTCGTCATGTGCTTTGAGTAACCACTATTCACATGCTAATCATTTGCTTCATTGGTGGCTGCCAAACAATCCTACACAACATAAGTAAATCATTTTTGCTTTGGTACCTAAGCATACTTAGGTCCTAGGGGGTTATGTTTAGAAGGATCCTCCAACTTGAGTTGTGCCTTCCTAATATAATAATATATGTTTATGTGACCAAACTTCATGCAATAATGGCATTGGAGTTTAGACTTATGAGTCTTTCTCCTATACATTGCCTTGGTATGAGTAGGGGGTTTTCTCACACCAACATGATGTGTATGTGAACATGAACATGAATGAATGGGAGTATAAGTAAACTTTTTTTGTGTGTTTGAGTGAGCATGCCTTTTATTGTAAATGCATGCATGATTGGCCTTTCCAAAAATAGGCCTTAAGTCTTATTGTACCTTTCTTTTGCCCTTAGGCAATGTTGGTTTAGTGTTTAGAGCACTTTACTTTCCAACCACCTCAATACTTGATGTTTGAGGTGTTAAGGCTCTAATAAATGTTGCGAGTGAAGATGTAGAATAAGAGGCTTTAGGGAGGTCTTTGTGATACAATAAATTTATCCAAAGCTTCCTTTCCCATATGGAACTTAGAAATAGAGTTTCTAAGCTCAATGACTTCACCCTCAAAGGAGTCATGCTCTTTTCTTAATGAAGTTAGAGATGAAGATGACTTAGATAGACTTCCAATAGACTTATTGAGTTCTTTATTAGAAGCCTTCAAATCACTCACACGATTGTTTAAGGATTTGAACTCATCCTCCAATTTAGTACACTTCTTCTTGTAAGATTTCATTCATGACTTATATTTATCACATTTCAATGTGAAAGCTTCTAAAAGCTTATCATCTACGTCATCTAACTCATCAAACTCAGCACAAGATTGAGGTGAAGAGCTTACCTCATTTGATGAATCTTCTTGAGCCATGAAGCATAGGTTTACAACCTCTTCCTCTTTATCTTCTTCACTTGAGCTATCATCCCAAGTGGCTTTGAAGTATTTTCTTTTCTCTTTGTCCCCTTTCTTCTTCTTCTTCTTTAATTTGGGGCAGTCATATTTGATGTGGCCTTGCTTGCCACATTTATAGCAAGTGACATCACTCAATCTTTCTTTGGAAGTTGGAGTAGCTTTCTTAAAGCCTCTTCTTTCCTTTTTTTTCTTCTAATAAGCTCCTTTATTCTTCTTGAAAGCATTGTCAGCTCGTCCTCCTCTTTGCCACTTTCCTTTTCACTTGAGGCCACTTCAACTTCCTTTTCCTTTAATGAAGACTTGAGAGCCAAGGTCCTCCTTTCTAGTTTTTCTGATTATCTCCTTGACCTCTCATCTTCTTCATTTATTCATCCTTTTTCAATGTTAGCTCATGAGTTAAGAGCTTGCCTATTAGAACATCAATTGGCACCTTCTCTATCTCTGGATTGGACTCTTGGATACTATAAACCCTGACACTAAACTTTTCAAGAGGTAAAGATTTTAGGATTTTTTAATTTGCCTCATGATAGGTGAGAATTCTTCTAAACTTCTTCATGTTTATGACAATTGCAAGGAGCCTATTTGTCATATCTGTAATGCTTTCCTCCTCCTTCATCATAAATAGCTACCATTTTGTCACATACATTTCATGTCAACTGGATTTCACCAAGGTGGTACCTTCATGGTAGTTCTCTAAGGCCTTCCAAATCCCATAAGTTATAAGACAATGTTGGACCTTCTTATTTCTTCCCTTGAGAGAGAGCTTAGAAGGATTGTCATATCACTTTTGTTTTCGCCATTAGATCTCCTATAAACTTCAACCCATTCCTCTTTAGGGATCAATTCCTCACTTCCATCCACCACTGTAGTAGGTGGCTTCCACTCCTTTGCTATAATGTCCTAAAGGTCTACCACATCACTATCCAAGTAGATTTCCATCATCTACTTCCAATGAGTATAGCTTGCTCCATCAAAATATGGCTTGAGGTGAGTGTGGATTCCTTCTTATGCCATGATCTTTTCTCACGCAATTAAGCTTTGGAGTGAGACTTGGCTCTAATACCACTTGTTGGCGTAGTGCACTAAGAAAGGAGAGTTGAATTGATGGGAGATTAAAAATTTTAAAGAAGGCTAAGGTGTTTAAAAAGTTAAAAAGGATAAAAGAAAATAAACATAAGATGTTTATAGTGGTTCGGGTGTTAACAAACCCTACATCCACTCTTCAATTCTTCACAATTGGGTATTTCACCCAACTAAACTTGTGTTTTCAAGCTCACACCTAACTTATACAATTTGAGTTTTATGGCTCACACAAAACCTCTTATAGGTTTTTTGGATAGGCTCACACTTTAATCACTTACAAGAGTTTTGGAAGCTATGTTAACTCTTAATCTACTTACAAAGGTGTTTAATGTTAACACCAAACAATTGATAACACAAAGAAGAGTAAGAAGAATAAGTAGCAAATTTGTAAGAGTTTGGTTGCAATAAATGAAATTCTCTTACATTTACATCTATTTAGTGGTGTATTTATATGCAATAACTGCCAAAGAGATGTTACGCAAAAACTATCTCAAAATCTCTAAGTTGTGCTAGGCAGATTTGGCATTAAATGCTTGTCAGGAAAAAGTCGAGGCTACTACTGGCATTTCGCTGTCGCGATTTTTCAATTTATGTTGAGGAGCTGAAAATCACATTAAAGAACATTGTTCAGTATCTAAAGTCTAGCCTACGTGTCCTTCACCCATTGGTTGTTTAGGAAATATAGTCGTGTTTAACCAACCACTCAAAAGTCATCGTCGTGTTTGAACTTCCTCTTGGGCACGATTGAAACTATGAATTTCTCTGTTTAGTAAAGAGATAACACTTTCTTAAGTCACGGTCATGACATATGCATCGCCCTCATGATTTCTGATATTCCAGCAGTTGTTTTGGACACTTAGCATGTTAAGGTTACAGACTTGGTTCCCTCATTTGTTACTATGAAATTTGTGATCGTGACATTAGATACGAATGCCAACGCGAATTCCTTTGTGAATCAAGCAAGCTCTCTTCGACTGAATTACGGCTGTGAATTTGTTCATGAATTCTTTTGGCCTTACTCCATCCATCCTTATTGCAAGGTCGCAATGGCAATTTAAGGGATATTGACCACAAATTTGGATGTTCTTCTTGAAGATGGAAATTTTGACTTCCATCCAACTTCTAATGAAAAAATACCCTATAAACGGTAAAACAACACTTAAACACAGCTTTAGAACTAATCAATCTCCATTGTTAAGATCAAAAGAGGCTTATAACTTAGTTTAACCAACCTAGTCCAACAATATCTAAGAATCATTGACTTAAGATAACTCTCATTCTTTGGTTATGACAGTGGTTTAGTGAATGGATTAGCATTGTTGTCACTGGTTGGTAGTTTTTATATCTTCACATCTCCTCTCTCAATGATCTCTTGAATGAGATGAAAACACCTAAGTATGTGTTTGGATCATTTATGTGATCTTGGCACCTTAGCCTGTGTTATGGATATACATTATTAGCACAATATAAGTCCATTAGATTTGAAGTGCTAGGAATAACATCCAATCTAGTGATAAATTTCTTGATCCAAAAAGTTTCCTTAACTGCTTCTGAGGCAGCTATATACTAAGCTTCTAATGTAGAATGGGTGACAGTGTCTTACTTTAAACTTCTCTAACTCACTATACCTTTCTTCAAATAAAATACATAACCTAGGACTAAAGGTCGGTGTTTATGTGACCACTTACAACTAGCTTGCCTTCTTGTCCTTCATATATTAATAATGCATCTTTAGTCCTTTTCAAGTACTTAAGGATATACTTAACAGTTGTTTAGTGACTTTTACCTAGATCTGATTGGTATCTACTCATTGTATTTAGTGCATATGAGACATTAGGTCGAGCACATAACATGGCATACATGATAGATCCAATAGTAGAAGCATATGGAATCTTACTCATACACTCTCATTCATCTTGTGTCTGTGGACTTTAAGTCTTGCTAAGAGTAATGCCATGTGACATTGGCAATAATCCTCTCTTGGAATCATGCATACTAAACATATTTAGTACCTTATCAATGTAGGTACTCTAACTTAGGCTAATCATCCTTTTAGATTTATCCCTATAGACCTTAATGCCTAAGATATAGGTGACTTCACCTAAGTTTTTCATTAAAAAATAATTTCCTAACCACAATTTAACATTTTATAAAGTAGGGATATCATTTCCAATGAGTAATATGTCATCAACATATAACACGGTGAAAACTATTACGCTCACATTAACCTTGTAAACATAAAACTCATCTTTATTTTTTATGAAACCAAACTCTTTGACTTCTTTGTCAAAATGGAGATTCCAACTATGTGAAGCTTGTTTCAATCCATAAATGGACCTTTGAAGCTCGCAAACCTTTTTAGAATTCCCAGGACTGATAAAACCTTCTAGTTGTGTCATATACACATCCTCAAGAAGATTTCCATTAAGAAATGTTATTTTAATACCCATTTGCCACATCTCATAACCATATATGTTGTTATGGCAAGGAGAATCTGAACGGATTTAAGCATAGCAATTGGTGGAAAAGGCTTCATCATAGTCTACACCATGTGTTTGCTTGTAATCTTTTGCAACCAATCTTGCTTTATAGGTATACACATTGCCATATATGTCTGCTTTCTTTTTGAAAACCCATTTACCCCTAATAGTTTTTAAATCATCAACCGGATCAATTAAAGTCCATACTTGATTATCATATATGGATTGCATTTCAGATTTCATGGCTTCTAGCCATTTCTTAGGGTTTGGACCATCCACAGCCTGTTGATAGAATATGGGCTTACTTTGGTTTACAAGTATCACTTTTTACTATAGTTAAGAGAAATCCATATCTCTTAGGTATCTAACATGTTCTTATAGACCTTTTTAAGCTTGTGTTACTTATGCAGGTTCAACAACTACTTGTGAATCCTATTAAGATTCCATAGGTAGTTCAATATTATCTTGTGGTTTTCAAATTTCTTTGAGTTCAACTTTGCTCTCATTGATTCTTTTAGAAGTAAACTCTCTTTCCAAAAAGTTACCATCTGAGCAACAAACACTTTGTTCTCAGAAATGTTGTAGAAGCAATATCATTTAGTTTCTTTAGAATATCACACAAAAAATAATTTGTTTAATTTGGGTGCAAATTTATTTGAAATTTGACAATTCACATAAGCATCATAGCCTCAAATCTTTATAAAAGACAACTAAGAGATTTCCCAATCCATATATCATATGATGTCTTTTCAACCGCCTTAGATGGTACTCTATTTAGTATGAATGAAAAATTTTTCAAAACATACCTCCAAAAGCAAATTGGAAGATCTATCTGACTCATCATAGATCAAACCATATCTAATAAGGTTCGATTTCTCCATTCAAATACACCATTGCACTATGTTGTTCCTAGTGGAGTTAGTTATGAGATTATCCAACATTCTCTAAAATAATCAGTGAATTCTTGGCTTAAATATTCACCACCTTGATCTAATAGAATATTTTTTACAAGTTGGTTTTGCACTTAATTTTTGAAAATTTTGAACATTTCAAAAGATTTAGATTTTTATTCCATAAAATAATTATAGCCATACTTGCTATACTCATCTGTGAAAGTGATGAAGTACTGAAAACCTCCTCTAGCATTTGAACTTAATGGTCCACATACATCAGTATGTACTAGGCCCAATAAGTCATAAACCCTTTCACTATGCCCTGTGAAAGGGGCTTTAGTCATTTTACCTAATAAATAAGATTCATATGTTTCAAATGATTCAAAATCAAATGAATTCAAAAGTTAATATTGTTGGAGCTTTGATATGTGTTTCTTATTTATGTGGCCCAAGTCATAGTGTCAGAGATAATCATAATTCGAGTCATTAGATTTATGCTTCTTGTTATCAATATTATAGATTAACTCAACATTTTGTTTTTCAAGATTTAGGACATAAAGACCATTCAATAGATGAGCATAATCGTAAAGCATGTCATCATAAGAAATGGAGAATTTATTATTCTTAATAAAAAATTCAAAACCTTCCATGTCCAAAGAAGAAATAGAAATAATGTTCCAATTTAAAGTAGGCACATAATAATGATTATTTAATATCAAAACAAGTCCACTAGGCAAAGTTAACTCATAAGTTCTTACAACTAAGGCAACAACTTTTCTCCATTCGCAACTTATAGGTTCACCTCTTTGGCCAAAGATTTACTCCTTTTTAGACCCTGCACATTCTTCCAAATGTGAGATCCACATCTAGTATCCAATACCCATGAAGTGGATTAATAAATAGATAAATTGACCTCTATAATATGTATACCTAGGGCAGCAACTTGAATGTCACTTTTCTTTTTCAGATCGCCCATATAGAGCTTACAATTTTTTTTCCATGACCTGGCTCATTGCAAAAATGGCATGCTCTCTCCTTTGGAGGTTTGGGCTTGGGGTTGGGCTTGGGCTTTTTTAAGTCCTTTGTAACCTTTTTCTTTCTCTTTCCCTTCTTTTTCATATTCTTCCCTTTGTTAATCATTATAACCTCTTTAGTGTTGTTCTTGATGTTCAGTTCAGCAATCTTGAGAATCCCGTACAATTTAGAAGCATTTTTCTCCATAGTATTCATGTTGTATTTCATAATAAAGGCATCATATGCATCAGGGAAGGAGTGGAGAATGATGTTAGCAACAAACTTTTGGCTAATGGCAAGACCAAGTTTCTACAAATGATCAAGATGACCCTTCATCTTCAAAACAAAAGGACTCATTAAGCTACCAGCTGCTAACTTGCATGAGACTTCAGCCTTAATGGTATTGAACTTTTCAATTCGAGCTTTCTCTTGGAACATTTCCTTGAGATAACCTATCATATTATCAGCCTCTATTTCCATTAGTTACTTCTAAAGCTCTGGTTCCATACTGGCAAGCATGAGATAAGTGACATCTACTAAGTCATTAAGATGTTTAATGTAAGCATCCCTTTAAGCTCTACAAGTACTAGTAGTAGGTTCTTTAGGGATAGGCTGATCTAGGACATATTCCTTCCTTTTCTGCTTGAGAACAATTCTCAAGTTTTTATACTAGTCTAGGAAATTACTCTCAATCAATTTATCCTTTTTAAGAATCAATTACAGTGACAAATTAAAGGTGTTGTTTGGAGCCATAATCTATAACAAAGATATGTAGAGTGCACCTAGCATTTTATTAAATATTAACTCCTACTAACTTTTATCAATTCATTAACCTTCTTATTAGAATTTTTCAACAATTGAAATATTAGTGGGCCAAGATCCATATTTCACCTAATTTTAAGTAAGTTTTGCCTTATCACCTAAATTTTGGTTATTTAGATAGGTAACACTTTACCAATTACATCTTATATAATTCTTGGATAACTATAAGATATTGACATCATATGTCCCAGCTTATCCCATCTTATGCCCAAGGTTCAAAACTGTTTTGGTAACCTAGTTTAGTCTAACCATTTCCAACTTATGGATATCATCGTTATCCATCTTGTCTTACTAATATTGCCTAATATTGTTTGCTTTGATAAAATTATATTTAGGAGTCTTGACAAGTGTTTGAATCATGGTAGGCATTTTTATGACAATCTTGTTAAGGGATTTCACTAATTTTTACCTATTATATATTATTATGTTGCAAATCATACATCTCATGCATTACATCATCAAGATCCATACATAATAACAATAAAATAAATGTATCATAGCATGGCCCTTAATCTAAATTGATCTTCATAAGCCAATATAAAGATCAAAAGGTCAATACTAGGGGTAAACCTTCATCTCCATGGACTTGCCCAAGTTGCCATCAATGGTCACCACCTCATGCCTTGAAGATCACCATCATGTGCCATGAGAGTCACCATCTTACACTTTTAAGGTCTCCATTACAAGTTATAATTTACAAATAGTAATCTATACTATTCTATTACTACTAATAACATAAATGATTAAAATAAAAATAAAAGACATACAGGTCACATTTAAAAAAATTACAACCCTTGAAAAATAAAGAAATCAAAAGCCAATCACATTGGTCTAAAGGGTCATGCCATGCACCATGCAAAAACCCAACAAAACATCCATATATGTTAAACAAATTATCTTAAGGCAATAAACAATTATATGAAGAATCCATTCGAGGTCAAAGGCAGTGTCCCTAGCGACGGTCCTTACTCATTTGTATGAGTCATTGCCTAAATTCTATCAAGTTTAATCAATCGGATTAACTAATCTATTCATAGCAGAAGTAATTAATTACTAGTTAACTCTTAAACAGATTCATCAAGTTTATCAATCTATTGAGCATAGATTATTCTTGCTTAATGATTAAACTGACCTTTTAAGAAAGGGATTAATCTATTCTAAATAGATTACCATTGATTAACACTTAATCAATCTACCATAATTAATAAGATGAAAAATAGAATACAAAGATCTTATTAAATTATATTAATCGAATAATATATCACAATAAATTGTAATCACGTTAATCAAACCAGCACTATCAAATTGTTTAAACCTAAAACACATTAATCTAATCAATGCATTATTTCTGTTTTCATGAAAATTAAATAAATCGCCCTTAAACTGATATGTTTTTCATCAAACCATTGAAATGATTTTCAATACAATGCATATATGTTCGCATCCATAACATCTATATATAGAACAACATCAAATTCAATTTAATCAAACTTGCAAGTGGCTCTAAAACCATTGTTGGGTTTTGGAGAACATGCATAGCAGAAAATCAAAAATTTTTCTACATGAAAACCCACTAAAGACCCATGCAATTCGATTAAATTGAAAAGAAGGATGCAAAACCTTATTGATTTATGTGAAAGCTAATAGATCTATTGGAAAGTAGTGAGGGGGTTTATATTAGTAACACCTAACCTCGAACTTAAAGTCAAATCAAGGTGTCACCAAAGGATGAGCGCCCTCAGCAGGTATTCACATGAATAGGATTTCTCCAAATTTTAAGTGTGTTAGCACTAAGGTTTTTCTTTCTCTAAAACATTTCCGAAATGTGAATGTTTTGTATATTTTTGAAAATCCTAAAACATGCATACATATCTCAACTGTTAAGATATTTTATGTAGTTTTGCATCTTAAAAGATATAGTTAAAATAATATTCTATTTTGTTTTAACCTTTAAAATGAAATGAATATCTAATAATTTAGATAATATCTCTAATTATCTTAATTCTAAATTGAGCGAGTAGTAAAAATCCAATTTCATTTTGGATCAATTTTATGTGTGTAATTTTATAGGTTCACATAAAGTTGGCAGTGGCCCAAAAAACTATTTTGGCTTATAAGTCATAAGTGGCCTCTAGCAAGACATTATGACTACCCAAATTACGTGAAGGTTAATGGTCCGACCTAACCTAAATAGTATTATAATCCTTTTGTTACATTATATCTCAATTGAACATAAGTCATGGATCATATCATCCATACAAAGTTCAATTCTTTCTCAATCTCTAAGTAGACTAATGTAAAATGACATTAATTGTAACAACCATTTTTATTTACAAATCATGGCATCCATGTCTGAAAATACATATGCATAAAGGTTTATTCATCACACATACATAATCCAACATGTATTTAATGTACATGTATGTTAATTAATGTTCAAGGCTAGCGACTATAAACTGATTCCTATCTAGATCTATGTACATGACACTAGGAGAGAGAGTTGGAATTCAGCCGACAACATGTGGTCCATGAGTCTCTAAGCAAAACTTTATGCACCAAGGTATCCAAACCATATGCTTCAACATCTGAAAAATATAATTGCGATTTGGTGAGTCATGACTCAATGAATAAAAATAATAATCAGATTCTTATGACATAAGTAACAATCAAATATTATCAGGATACATTACAAATATAACAATTGACTATGCAAATGTAAGTGCAATAGATTGATTTTTTTTCGTGACCTTGGAAGACAAACACTGCTTTCGGGAATTCACGTGATTCAAGTGACATTTGATTTTGTTGGCTAGCATATAATAAGTGAATCATTTGATCAATAACAAGTGCCAATAAGACGTATTAGTCCATCTTCCAAGTGATTTGCAAGTGTTTGACAAGCCAGTCACAACATCCTTTTAGTTCCATATGCAAGTGTTCATTCACAATGGTATACCAAGTAATCATTAAGAGCATATGATTCTCGCTTGACTTGTATTCACATGTAAAGTGTAACAATTCAATCACATATACATGTAATAAAACATAATCAAATCATAAAATTATCACACATACACATTAGAATTTAATTATGGTTTTTACTCACCTTTCGATGTGATCAACCTTTAAGGTAGGTTTGGTTCTCTCTCTAAGGCTTCCTCAAAGTGTTGAGATCCTAACATTTGATACATAGATGGTTATAAGTATGTCAAAATGATTATGAATGTTTGGTATGCAACTATATATGGCAGTCTGAGCTTGCTACACTCTCACAGCAATAACTCTAGGTATACTTATCCAAATGGCTTCATTCTTTTCTTCAAATAAACTAGACACATAAGGATAAAACATACTCAAATTTAAGATTAATATATGACAATGTAATGAATTTTTGAATTTTCCCTTGTTTCAATGTCATCTCAGTCTGAGTAGGTCTTACATTCCTAGATATATCTTAAATTTCACAAATCCAATTGCAAAATAGATTTACCAAAAGTTACAAAACATATAAAGGAACATTTTTTATGTTTTATTCATTGTCTAATTCAGTCTATAAAGTCACCAAAACAAATGACTAATCTTAAGGTGAGCAAGTTTTCAACATGATGACAATCAGTCATGATGAAGGAGCAATATCTCAACAACCATGCTAAATTTAGCAAAAATATTTCACAAGCATATAGATCATACATAAATATAAAACTTTCAAGTTTAACATATCATCAAATTTTGAATCTATGGCTATCGAATTCTTGTAAAACAAAATTAAAAGATAGGTGAGGTTTCAGCCGGGTACAGGGTTTGTCACAATAAATGAGACATATCTCTTTCCATAATCCAAACTGTTTTACAGTTGTTTATAGGGAATATAACCCTACAATTTTACTTTTAACACTTTGTCAAAATCAAAACATAAGGCCATCAAAATATAAGAAAATAGAAAGACAGAGGTGATTTCGGCTGGTTATGAACCAGCCCTAATGAAGGAACCATAACTCCTAAACACACCAAATTAAGAAAAAAAGTTTCAAATGCATTTTATATGGCACATAAAGCTACAATTGTCATATTTTTCACTTTCCCTAATTCCTCTTCTAGGTTTATGAAATCATGGGTACAAATTTCTGCTCTAACAATAAAACCAACATAATCAGCTCTTGTTCTCTTGAATTTCAACTTTCATCCAAGAGTTATACCTTATATACTCCATAATTCTCACTAAAAAAGTATGATTAACATGTCATAAGGGGTTAATTTGATGTGAGAAAAAGATAAATTAGCTTACCTATTTTTCCAAAACCAGAAAACTTGAGGATTCCTTCTTAGGCAGCTAACTCTTCTCTCTCTCTTTCTTTTTTCCTTCTTCTTTCTTCCTTTCTTTCTTCCTTACCACATGTCTAACCTCTCTATTATGATCCTAAAGGGTCAAAAATTCCACTTGTAAACCTATTGTAACAAGACAAGATCATGGTGTTGCATTCCTATTGGTTGGAAGTTCACTTTTCTCTTTTAGTCCCTCTTCTTCACTCCTTAAGTGCGTCCATCCATCTCCT
>CATIWR010132821.1:0-15039 GCA_949677035.1 Omphalea diandra | reverse complement strand
CCGAGAATCACACTGCGATTTCGCCTGCCTGGTTTTCAACATGTCTTATCATGAATCGTGGTCGCGAATATGGATATCGCGGTCGTGATTTTCATGCTACTTCAAAATTCATCAACTTCTTTATTTCTTCTAGAGGGAATGATTCAATTCTGCAAAATCAACACTTATTTGAAACATTAGTGATGATCAATCTATTTTGTCAAGATCAAAAGAGGTTTTAAACCTAGGATTAATTATCCTAGTTCAACACAAATTATCAACATTATAATAATTATGTACTAATTTATTGCATGGCATCAATATTTTTAGGAAAATGTTTCATCCCATCATTATATAGCCATATTTGTATTTAATGTCACAAATATGTAATTTAATAGAGAAATTTGTATTGTAGCATCATCACATATAGTTGTATTCACATTATTGTACATGTCACATCAGTTTATATCATTATTATGGTTTAATTACATTTTCTTAAAATTGAAAATATATCAACTTATGGCACATCACATTAATTCATTTTAAAGAAAATCATTTGTATCATTTTTAGTCATACAATAATTATATTTATTATAAAAATTATTTATACCGAACTTAAATGTCAAAGAAAAATATTTTACATAAATAAATAAAAAAATTTAATTGATTAATTGAGATGGGATGTAATTAATTTAGATATTTTTATCACAAAAATACATTTACAGTCAAATTATTCCAAAAGATCATGCACATTCTACTTATTAAAAAAAGAATAGTCTTTTTTGGTAATAAAATTTTATGAATTTAAATTTTATCAATATAATTTTCTACTTCAGAAAAAGGGAAAAAAAAAGAGAGCGTGTTGTGCACAGACCATGAAGTAGAGTGGGCCTTTTCAGTCAAAAACAGAGTTTATATGGTGGTCATGGATTTTACTTCTTTCTATTTTATATTTGGTCTTTTGTACCCATAATGTGTATCATCCTATTTATTTTATTTCCATTTATGCACATTAACATTATCTTCCTCTCCAATTTTGAAAGCCTAAATGTTTTGATGCTGTTAATTCTTCTAGAATAATGACATTCAAACATTATGATTGATATTGGATAACTCTTATAGCATGATTGATACATTTTTTATAAAAAAAATTAATGAGAATAAAATTTTTACTTCAATTTTATATTTTATATTTTAATTTAATTCAAAATTTAAAAATAAAATTCTAGAAAGATTTGAATGCGTCATTATTCTTGAAATTTTATTGTTTATATTGATTTATTTATTAATAAAGCATAAAATTATTATATATATATGGTAATTATGAAAATTTTATTAATATTTCAATTTTTTTAGTATGCTGAAATATACTGAATACAAATATTGAAATCATAAAATACTAATTTTGAAATATAATTCTATCTCTCATTTCTTACTAAATATGTTACTACAACATGTTTACTTATACTAAAAATAGAAAATAAAATCTCATTTTTAAGACGAGTGTTTTAGGATTTTAATGCTTTTAATTGGTACATTTCAATACATAATTCAAATATTAACAAAATTTTAGTAATTAAACTCATGTATATAATAACTTTATATAACAAAAATCAGGAAGTAGTATCTCTCGTTCATGAGAATTGAAGAATAGGCCGATCACTGGAGATGAGTGTATATGTAGATTATATAAATCAGCATACTTTTATAAAATTGTCATAATTTTGTGAAAACATGTATTTTGTCCACAATCATACGTGATTTCTTATATATTAATAAAAAATTATATATTTTATAAGTAAATAAATCAATTTAAATAATCAAATTTCAAGAATAATGAGATGTTTTAACTTTTTAAAATTTCATTCTTAATTTTTTTTAGAAAAATAATTTATCAAATACAAAATAAAGTAAAATTACTATTCCATGTCTTGATTTGCGAAATGTGCCCTTAATGTAATACAAACTTTTCAAGTTCTATAATTTTGTTAGGAAAAGATTATTTTGAATCAATTAATATATATGCATATATATGCCTATACATAGAAGTTTTATAGATAAATGTTTATTATTTTTCATGTATATTATTTGAGGAATTCTAGAAAATTTATTATGCTATCAAGTTAGATTACCTAATTAAAAGGCTAAACATACTAAAAAAAAATATAAGCAAATCAGATAGTACAATGAAGATGATTAACTATGAGCAAGCAATAGGAGAAAGAGATGGCTCAATCTTTTATAGTCTTGACTAATAAGAGTTGAAGGACTATAAGAGGTTATGACTAGTGACACTGAAAGTTATATTTGAGCATAATTTATATATCTAGTTAATTTTAATTTTAAATTAGTATTTGTCATTTGTTAAATAATTATATTAGGAGCATAATATTTTTAATAAATGATAATATAATATATTTTATTTTACAATATGACAAACCAACAAATAATTAAGCATTTAGGTTTCTCAATTAAATAAAAAAAACTATAAAAAGTTTAACAATATTGAAAATTTTTACATAAAAACAATTTATAAAATTTAACAATATAAGAAGTTATTTACATAAAAAAATTTAAAAGAAAATTATTTACATTCATAATAATTAGTATTTAGTTTATATATCATAAGAAAAATTAAAAAAATATAATTAATATTAGTCTCAAACTTAATTTTAAATGAGTGTTTTTATAATATTTTTAATAAGTAATAATATACTATATTTTCATTTTACTATGTGACAAGTAAATCAATTAATTAAGTATTTAATTTTTTCAATTAACCAAAAAAATATAAAAAGTTTAACAACACAAAAAGTTTTTCACATAAAAATTAATTTAAAAAGTTTAACATTACATAAAGTTATTCACCTCAAAATAAGAAGTTCAATAATATTAAAAAAAATCTTCATATTCATAATAATCAATTATTTAATTTATATATAATAAGAAAAATAAAAAAAAGCGAAACTATGATTTTTTATTTTTACATAAAAAATTATATTATTTTTTAAATTTATTATATTAAGTTAATTAATTATTTTTATTATTTTATTTAATTAGAAATAATTTTTATAAAACTAATTAAAAATTTAAAGGATAAAAAAGATCAATAAAAACTAAAACTATAAATTTTCTTTTTTTATGAAAAAATAATAATATCTTAAAAATTTACTATACGGATTTAACTATAACTTTTTTTATTATTTTATTTCCTTAATAATATTTTTTAGAAAATAATAATATATTATAAATAATAATAAATCTGAATTATTATTTATATTATTTTTAATCATTTAACTTATTTAATAAATATATATTAAATTTATTAAAAAATGATTATTACAAATTATATTATGCAATATATGAGTTTACGATCTGTATTTTTTAATAAATGATAATATAATATATTTTTATTCTATCATATACAAATAAATTAATAATTAAATATTTAATTTTTTCAATTAATCAAAAAATAAATAAAATTTAATAATATAAAAAGTTCTTTACATAACAATAATTTATGAAGTTTAATAACATAGAAAAATATTCACATTCATGATAATCAATATATAATTTCCTATATAATAAGAAAAATTAAAACAATTAAAAATATTTTAAAAAGGCGAATAAAAAGTGATTACAAATTTGTGTTATTTTTATATCAAAAATTTATATTATTATTAAAATTTATTATATTAATTTAATTATAATTATATTTTGTTATTTTATTTTACTTGATAATAACTTTTTAGAAATAATAATATATTATAAAATAATAATTATTATTTATATACTAAATTTTAATTATTTAACTAATTAATTAATTATTTGATAAACGACCTGATGATAATTTAAATTCAAACATTTGCGTGTCAATGTGATTTTAGCTCAAATTTTACGAATTACTAAAATAGGACAGAATCATAAAATTAAGTGCATTATTAGCCTAACCCATTTATTTATTATGCAATTTTTGGTAAATTTGATATCAAAGATAGTGAAATTCAATTGAAACACCTTTTATATTTATCTAGTTTACGATTATGGCCTATTACGCTATTATTAATTTTGATCGAGATATGAGTTAGATTATTATGCTGAATTTTACGATTCTAGCTTATTTTGACAACTTTTAAAGTTTGAATTAAAATCATATTGACACATAAAAGGTTTGATTTTAAATTATCGTTAAATTTTTAATAAAATAAATAGTAAATTTATTATTATAATCATATCATATAACTTGTGAATTTATAACTAGTAATTCTTATATAGATCTTCAATGTGCATAAGATTAGATTGAACCATAAGGTCTCCATTTATATATAATTTAAAAAATCTGTAGGTTCTGGTATGTTGAATCTATAAGAGAAATGATAGAATTAAAAATATATATATTTTTAAAAGTGGAGTATTAGAAATCTTCTGGAGGCGAGCTTATTTGAGAATGGAAACTTTATTCGAACTTGAGATTTTATTTTTTAATTTATTTTGAAAAATTAAAATAAAATAACTTAATTAATTTAATAAAATTAGATTAAATTAAAATTAAATGACTTTTACACTTTCCAAAATTACTCCCGTGTGTCATCAAAAGACACTTTTGCACTGTGTTCCACTTAAAAGTGTTTATATAGTGAATGATTACGTGCTTCCGTTCTTTTTCTTCCCATGGAGATCTCTCAAGGACGAAGGTGAAGAGCGGCTCTCTGGCTCACGTGGGGCACAACCCAACACATGGTTTCATCTCATCACTTTGCGCTTCCTTTTCTGCTCATAAACCAACTCAAGTAGTTGTGCAAAACTTCAACGAATGAATAAGCATTTAATTTACTAATAACATAGTTTAATAATTTATTTTGTTCATATATATATGAACAGAAATTTTCATTTTCACACGCATCGCAAGAGTGATACTATATGTTTATAATAAAATATAATTAATATCTTTTACAGGTGTCTTTGTAAATCATTTCATTTTTTTAAAATTTAATTTTATCATTAATTAAATTTTTAAATGAAAGAAAGATGTTTATATCTCACAACAAACCTTTCAAAATTATTTATTTAAAAATATAAAATTTATTTTTCATTATTTTTCTTAAAATTTAAACTTTAAATAGCCCAATATAGATTAATTAAAAAATAATTTAAGTTGATTTGTATTTTTTAATAAAAGTTTAAAGAGCTAATTGACTTTTTTATTTGAAAATTAATTTAAAATATTTGTAATAATGTAATGATCATTTTGAATAAAAATAATTATATGATTCTCTTATTATGTCACGACCCTTGTTAACAATAATCAACAAAAATACATATTAACAAAAGATAAACAAGTAATCAATAAAAAATAAACTTCAAATTTCAACAACATGTTTGTAATTGATTTATACAACGATTAAAATATAATCAATGATAGATAAATCAATAATCAACAAAAAAAATAAATACAATCACTAAAAGATAAACCATTAATCAATAAAAAAATAAATACAATCAATAAAAGATAAACTAGTAGTCAACAAAAAAATAAATACAATCAATAAAAGATAAATCAGTAATCAACAAAAAATAAACTTTATATTATAATTGATGTATACAATGGCTAAGATGCAATCAACAAAAGATAAATCAGTAATCAACAAAAAATAAATACAATTAATAAAAGATAACTCAATCATCAACAAAAAAATATAATAAACAAAAAATAAATTAATAATCAATAAAAAATAAACAAATTTACTAACAAATTATTAAAAGATAAACCAATAACTACCCAAGCCAATAGCTGACCTCTTACACCCATAACCTAAGCACCCAAAATTATGAATTTATATAACATATACAAAAAGGTTCCTTGGCCTAATGTTGTAATAGAAGAGAAATATTATTATCCTCTCCTTGATTTTCTTGTCCTCCTTAGCAAACTCTTTTGCCTCATGAACTAGTAAAGTGATGGATCAGTTATATAAATTAATAAAAGAAGTAAGAACACCTTAGAGCTAGAGAAATGCAAGTCAGATCAAAATTTCTAAGAAGCCTACAATCCTTTGTGAGACTCATTTCTCCTTCAAAATTGTACCTAAATGGAGACATATCTACATTCAAAATTACACAATATCTACCTTTAGTCATAGGTCAATATACAGTCTTCATATAAACATCAACACCACATTCATCGCCAATGTCATTGTTTAGCAGTTTTTTTTTAAATGTAACTATTCACCTTTAGTTTCATCACTTTCCTCTCCACTTAAGATGTCTCCTTATACAGTAGCACCACAAGCAACAACCAAATCAAGATTCACACCCTTGTTTCTCCTCTATCTATATACTTTCTTATATACTCATCATCAACAAGTCCTTCCTCTATCTTGTATTATTTTTTTTAACTCAAGATTCATTCTCTCTTTCTCTTTCTTCCTATGACTGCAAAAGTCCAAAAGTTTCTTCATGCCTTCAATAATCTCATCAAAGAAATACATTGCTAAAACAAATATAGGAAGTTACACTCGTGTGTCTCAATGCTAAGTAAAAGATAATTGACATATAAATTAGCTCCTTTAAAATATACAATATCAAGAATTTTGAATTACCTTAATAATTACAAACAAATCATCCATTGAAGCAGCACAGAGAAGCAAAACAGTAATTTGTTTTGAAGATTTGGGGAATTGCGAATTTAATGGTCATAAACAAGCAGTACAGAAAAACAAAACAACAACTCATTTTGAAGATTTGGGGAATTGTGGATTCAATGGTCATAAACAAATCACCGGCCAAAGTAATAGAGAGAATCATCAATAAGTTGAAATTGATATTTGGAGAATTAGAGATTTCAGTGGTTACAAACAGATCAATTACTGAATCAACATAAAGAAAAAAAAAACTAAAAGGGAGAAGGGAACAAAGGGAGTGTGAGACGGGTTAACTTAAGCAATCTCTTTATGTTAACATTAGCATCCGGTAATTGAGAGTTGAAGACGGCAATGGTAGAGATGAAAAAGCAAGAGATGACAGGGATGACATCCAACTTGAGGAATGAAAGCTTATTGTTATACTATAGCATAAGAATGGAAAGTTAAAAAAGTGATAGTGTAAAAAAAACAAAATTGACGTATTGTATTGTCTTTTAAAAAAATGGTGAGTACAAAGTCTTTTTCAAAAAAAGAAAAGAGTGAAGAGTGTACTTTTCTCTAAAGAAAACCCTTTGGGCTCGTGGAAGCAAACCCAACCAATTGAGCTAAAGCCCATACTTAAACATAGAATGTAGAACTACAATACATATACATATACCTTAATGATTTGAAAAATTTAAAACTTCAAGTCAATTTATAATTTTAATTATAACTTTAAATATTACAATTATATTCGATTTTTAAATTCAAGATATAATTTTGGCTATTTGATCAAAATTAATATAAAAACTATGTTTTTAAAATGATGCGACATTAAAAATATTTTATTTTTTCTCCTTCTCTCCTTTTATATCATCACAAAATGATTAACTTTCATTTCTTTTCATCACAAAATATAATTTTTTGTGTTAATTTTGGCCAAATGACTAAAATTATAACTTAAATTTAAAAATAAAATGTAATTATAATGTTTAAAAGTTATGATTAAATTTATAAATTGATATAAAATTTTAGATTTTGTTAGTCACTTAGCCCATATGTGTGTGTATGTGTACACACACACACACACACACACATATATATATATATATATGTGTGTGTGCACGCGCGCGCGCACGTATGTATATAGATAGATAGAGAGAGAGAGAGAGAGAGAGCTTTTTGGCCTTAATACGTACAAATAATGGCATGTTTGGGACATCGAGATATTTCAAATGTTATAGGTTGTTCCATTTAAACAATATCTCTAGCAAAACATATAATGTTACATGATGGCTCTGGTGGTGGCTTTAACAGTCCTCTCAAGTAAAATCTTTTCCTTATTACCTTAACTAGGATTTCACAATCAGTTTGCACAAACTCCATCTTGATAAGCATTTATGCATTTTCCAAGTTTAAGTAGTTAAGTACTTTCAAACTCTGAAAGTCTCGTTCTTGTATCTGTTTAGATTCCTATGTTAAAACCAAAGTTATAAGGAGCTTATTTATGCAACCTAAGAGTTTAAATGATTTGTTAACCTTAAACTTATGCAATTATAACTAAATGAATGAGAAATTGGACTTAGAATCTTAATGATATTGATGAATGAGTTTAAAGGCTTGAATTATGTTATGTGATGATGAATGGTGAATGGTAAGTTATAATCTCTTTGATAGATCCTAGATGGGGACTACAATTGATGTGTTGGTGCCTTTGAATAGGATATGCATAAATTATAGAGTGGGAGATTGGCTCCCTAATCCTTATGTTAGAATTACAAGAGAAATTAATGGACAAGAAAGTTAGAATAGAGATTGGCTCTCAGATGTTTATTTCTTCTAGGTGATAATATGGGTGGTCTTGTTGATTGTTATAAGTTATAACCTTGGTTCACCAACTTTATTATTGTCTATGACTTGATATGTGTTTGATGATGTATGAATATACAAAAGATATGTGAGTATTTGTTTGTGCATGATAATATATAATATAATGGGTGCATAACTATTCATTGATCTTGTTTTAAAAACTCATTCTACCACAATCACTTCTAATGTATTTTGTAGGAAATGATAATATAGAAGATTAATGATAGAAGACAATATCCTTTGAAAGACTATTCCTTTTATGGAGTTGCCTTTTATATGTATTTTAAGATTATTGGTATAATATAATTAGTAAGTTATTTATGAAAAGAATTTTAAGGTTTTGTAATCCTACATAACAATACCTAGAAGTTTAATTGATGTTATATCTTGCATGTAAGACTTGGATTGTAGGTGTTGTAGATAATTTAGAGTTATAATTCTTCAGGTTACACCTTGATGTTTATTATAGACTTAAAATTATATTTTTGAGTGAGATCACTCCTTAAGTTTCATAATGAAGTTTTAATTTAGCTTAAGTACTATTGTAGGAGATAAAATATAATACTTTCATAGATTCATATAAATTCCTTAAAAATAGAGAGTTTTGATGGGGTTGATTAAAATGATAGAAATGATTGATCATAAAGGGATCCAATCACATTCTAAGAAGACTATTGAATGCGTTAAGTGAGTAATAAAAGAATAACGACAACTAAGACCATTAAGATAAGACAAAGAAATATGGAAAAACATTATTAGGTAGATAGAGTCTACCAAGTAATTGGTAGATAATTCTAATGGAAATACACCATATTAAACAATAATTTCATAAATACTAACGTGTTTGTATGTAATTAATGATCTATAATAAAATTTAATCTAGTTATATTAAATAATATAATATTATTAATTGATATAACACATTTTTATTGAATTTATTTACAAATGATATGATAGACTCTTTCTACCTAAGAATTTGTTGAAATATGAGATTTTCGGCCCTTTAAGTTTGCCAATAGCATTAAGTCTATTCATTATCTAGTGGTAATTCGACTTCCAAACTTGGGTCGTGATAATATATGCATTATCTTTCATATAAATATAAATAAATAAATATATATATATATATATATATATATATATATATATATATATATATATATATATATATATATACCCTAAAATTTAGGTCGATTTTGAGTTTTAATATAAACTTTAATTCATATTAATAAAATTAATATAATTAAAAATTCTTTTTAATATTATCCTATAGTTAGAATCTGCTCAATTTTTAGGCCAAGATGATGATATGATATTTGTTAATAAATTTTTCTTCAGTACATAAAAAAGAGAGAAAACTATATTTTTTATAAAAATAATTTTTATATTTATAAATGATAAAAATATTTAATAATGTTAAAATTAAAAATAAAATAAAATCTAAGAATCATTACAAAGAAAAATTATTAAAAATTTAGAAAAATAACAAACCCATAATTCTTCAACAAATAGACTTAGAAATTCACTTCAAACAAACTCAGAAAAAACTCAATTTTTTTTTATTTCCCTACACTCTTTTGAATTATTTTATGAGTTAATTTGATGTGAATTTCTGAATATATTTGCTGAAAACTTATAATTTTATTGATTTATTAGAAATTTGAAGAATTTTTCTTCCCAATGATTTTTGAGATTTATTTTTTAAAAAAAATTTAAATAATTTTTTTATCATTTATAAATATAAGAATAATTTTAATACAAAATATTTTTTTCCTTTTTTATGTGCTAAGAAAAATTATTAAAAAATATCATATAATAATTTTGGCTGAAAAATAGATCGGATTCTAACTATAGGCTAATATTAAAAAAAATTGTTAATTATATCTATTTTATTAATGTGAATTAAAGTTTATATGCTAAAATTAAGAATCAATTTAAAGTTTAAAATTTTTTGGATAATTAAGTTGGTGAAAAAATTTGGCTAGATTTTGATAAGAGGCTAACATTGAAGCAAATTATTAATCGTAGTCATTTTATTGATACCTATTCAAGTTTATGTTAAAATTGAAAATCAACCTAAAGTTTAGAAATTTTTAAGTGTATATATATATGTATATATAATCATTGAAATCTAGAGGTATATGTTTATCTCATTTATGATATTGGTCATATATTTCAAATCTCATATATTAATTTCAAAATAATAGTTACGGTATAAAAGGTCAAGATCAAAAATACAAAATTATAATGGATGTAAGTAATATCTTCCTATGTAATTAAAAAAAAAATCCAAATAAAAAGTTAAGGCTGTGAAATTTAATATATTTAACTCTAAAGCAACTATACAAATTCGGTAAAAGAAAAAAAAATGAATTATTATGAATATTAATTTAGGCAAAATAATTTAAAAGAAGGAAAACCACTATTTATATTTTTTTTAGTACAAGTAAATGAATCTTTTTTTTTTTAGTTTGTAAGGTTTAAAGTTTGTTGCAAGCATTTAAAAGTTAACTCACGAATGTATAAATCAAATATATTCTGTATCTTTAGATTTGTCTTAAATCATAGTAAATATATAAATTATTCGACAATGTCTTTTTCTCTTTTTTTTTCTTTTTTTCAAAAAGCAATGTATTGATTCCTTAATAGGTAAAATGAGAATAAATTTCTATATGTTTTCATTGAAATGAAAGATTGAAAATTTCATTTATTAGATAAGAATTAACTTTAAAAATACAACTCAAAAATATTGTAATAGAATAAGAGGTATCATACAAACCAAAAGAACAACCACATACTTCTTGTATATAATCATAATTTTGTGTGATCATATAAGAAGACATCATTAAGCATCAATCATTCACTTGGCGATACATACTATATGGTGCACACAATGTGTCCTAATAGTGTCTCTATGTCCCATTTGCAAGTCCCATTAGAATAGAAACAATTTTGGAAGTTGCTTAATAAATCCCAGAAATGGCGGTTGGCTTGCAATGGTAACTTGCCTTGTAACAAAAATTTTGATGTACAATGTTACCAAAAATGAGACCATGACATTAGCAATTAGATGTATATGGACAATTTGAGAAACTATTCAAGTCCTTACCTTTAAAATATTAGTCTAGAAGATCAAATATGCAAAGAGCAAAGAGCTAAAAACAAAATTTGGTATCACGCCACTATCTGCCTAGAGCCCATGGCAAGGGTTAATTTATCACCAGTGGGGTCCTAAGTTGGAATTCACCAAACCCACAAGACCCACTAGCCATGTTCAATGTCGTCAAATTTATTTATTTTTATTTTTTTTGAGTTGCCCTTTGATTGTTTTTTATAGATGATAATAACAGGTTAACACTTGGGGGATTACACAAAATAAAGATTTAACTTGTTTTCTTCTCTATTTTCTTCCAATTTTTATGCCCTTAATGAATTAAAAGAGGAAAAGTTAATGTTTAGAATTCAACATTTTTTTGTAACATTTAAATCTTTTAAATATAATGCATCAATTTTAATGCATGTGCTAAATACTCAATAATAAATAAAAGAGATAATTATAAATTTGGTGCATGAATTTTTAATTTTTTCTATTTTAATGTTTCAATAATTTTGTTTTCAATTAAATGTCTGAACAAAAATAATTATTATCAATATAGTGTTTTGGTTCATTTTTCACTTGTCTGAATAATGAGTAAACAAAATGAGTCTCAATTTAATATCAAATACGATATCATGTCAATAATTATAGATGAAAATTAAACTAAAAAGATGAAATTATCTTTATTTAATTTACTTACCATCAAAATACATCACTTTAACTCTTTTTTTGAAGTAAATAACCTAACTTTATCTCTAATTTAATTTTAATAATTTAAAACTAAAAAAAAAGAAAGAGATGATTGAAACCATAGGAAAAAATGAAGTTAATAATTTGAAAATGAGAAGAATAGTATGAAAATATTTTAAATGGACGTGACAATTAAAATAGTCAGTAAATTAAATAATGATATTTTCATTTTTTAATTTAATTCTCATATGCAATTGTTGATGTGATATCTTATTTGGCATCATATTGAAACTCATTTTTCTTACTCATTATTTAGACAAGTGTAAAATGATAAAAAAAAATATTACATTAATAATAATTATTTTCATTTAGACACTTGATTGACTAAAAAAAATTGTTTAGACACTAAAATAAAAAAAAATTGAAAGTACAAATACCAAATTTGTAATTTTTCCTAAATAAAAAAGAGAAAATCATTTTTTCTATGCAACATTTTAGCATAGTAGCCAATTTCATTGCATTGCTAATTATCATTTATTTATTTTTATATAAAAATTATTTTTCAAAATTGTCATTTAAATTTCTAATTTCTTTAAAAAATATAAAAATTATTTGCTGAAAAATAATATTCTTATTTGGTATAATATTTGGACAAGCGTTGTGCAGACTAATTTTTGCTAAATCATAAAAACTAAAATTTAGATCAATTATGCCTAGATTAAAATTAATTGATGAATGATGCCACAAAAACTTATAGTAATTAATAGTGTAATAATTTTTTACTAACCGTAAAAATAAAAAAGTTTATACTAATTTACCTATTGATTATTTATGTACAATTAGATGCAGCAAATGGATTAAGTTAGACGGTTTCGGATTGGATCAATTGTAAGTAATATTTTGAAATAATTTGAATTGAATTATTTTATGTCGTAGACGAGTTGGATTGCGTTAATGTATATAAATGATTTCAGATTGTCTTCAAATTTTGAATCATGCACATGAATAATTTTTGAATTTGTTTAAAAAAATTTAATTTAAAAAATTTTAATAATTTAAAATCAAATTAAAATTGAATTATTTCATATCGAATTAGGATTAGTTAATTTAAGAGGATCAAAGAATTATATCAAGTTAGATTCAGGTCTGACTCTAAAATTTTTTGAGTACGTTTTTATATCTTTGAATTTTCAATCAAATCAAATTGAGTTTTCAGGCAAATTCAAATTAAAATTTGAAGCTGAGTTAAAAATTATTATCTCTATATATATTACTTATATATTACTCATTAATTCGTGTAATTTATGGCCTATATTTAGTTCAGTTTATTTAAAATTTTATAATTTAACCAAATTAGAGTTCTAGATAAAATAAAATGCTAACAAAATAGTTCAAATGAAAATTAATATCAAAATCTGCAACAATAAATTTTTAAAAACAAATTTGCTACATTAGGTATTTGTTTTTCTCCTTTTTTAGTCTTTTCGTTCTTATTTTAGTAATTTCCTTCTTTGTATTCTTTTATCTTTTTTCTTCTTTTGTCTTTTTATTGTATTCGTAAATTCCATTTTTATATGTTTTGACTTTTTTCTTCTTTTTTGATTTTCTATTTTTCTCACCTTTTCAGTTTTCCATTTGATGGCAATTTCCACTTTTTATTTATTTAATTTTCTACTGTGGTTGAAATTTTCATTATGTACTATTAAACTCATATATACAATTTTGTCAAAATTGCGAGTTGACTCATGCAATTTTACGACTCAAATTTATGTGAACGATTTAACTCGTACATAAAATCAAATTTGTGGTAAAATCAGGTGAAATCAAGTGTTGACTCGTTAAACTCGGTGAAATCGGATGAAATCGAGTTTTGACTCATTATTTGTTCTTTTTGATTTTTCTATATAATTTTCTACCCTTATTTTTATATTATTTTTTTTATTTTTCTCTGATTTTTCTCCCTTTTTTGTTGCTAGAATGCTCGATTTTCTCTCCCTTTTTTTGTTCCTTGTTGCTCGATTTTATGTTGTTGGAACTATATATTAATTGTTAATTGATAATTAACTAATCCTACATGACTAAAATTGAAATAACTAACTACTACTGTTGGAGAGTAAAGTTTTACACAAAAAAAAAAAAAAGACTTTTGAGTTAGTGATAATATTTGTGGAAATACTAATAATGAGTCTTTTGGTGATAATGAATTTGAAGATGATGGAGATGAAAATAGTAATGATGTTAATGTTGATGAAGATGAAGATGAAGGGGTTGATTTGAATAAAAATGTTGATAACTTTTTTAAAATGTTATATTTTATTTCATGTAGTATTGATTTGTATATTTTGTATTATTAACTTAAATGTGTAATAGATTTGAACTAATTTCTTTTAGATATTTTAATATTATAATATGAGATATAAACTTTAATCTCTTTATGCATATGTTCTCTTATGATCTTTTTAATGTAATTATGTGTATTAAATTTAATAAAAATATCTTATTTATATTTTTATATATGTATAATTATATTTTAAATAGTATTTTGTTATGTTGTAAAATCTTACGATTTTATGATCCTATAGTACGATTTCGATTGTAGAGTCCTCTACTGATTTTAGGGTAAAAAAGTGAGTTTAACAACCTTATATATATATATATATATATATATATATATATATATATATATATATATATATATATATATATATATATATATATAAATTTTGAAAAAATTTGTTTGAGATAAAAATTATTTAAAGATAAGTAAAAAATAGAAAAACAACT
>CATIWR010132752.1:0-16110 GCA_949677035.1 Omphalea diandra | reverse complement strand
AGCTGAGAATGCAATTGGAAAGGCTCCAGTCAAGAAGCAAAGTGCTACGGAATTACGGCTTCATAAAGTTTATTTTGGTTTTGTTTTTTGCAGAACCATCAGCTCAGAACTCCTGGTAACATTATTTAAATAGTGTGAATTGATTTCTTATTGCTGAATGGTAATAACCAATAACTGAACACGAAGTTTGCGACCACTCTTGGTCTTCTCATTGTTAATTACCTAAGTTTCAGTTCTCGTTTCCTTCCTTGTGGCCATAACCAGAATTTACTGCTGTCTTTTTTTCTTCACGGTTGCTTTGCTTGTTTTTGTTCTTAGAACTAGATGCTTTTGCTTTATAGGGAAGATAATTTTTAAGTCTCCATCAGTTTTCTTTGTTAAAACCAGAAAAGTCTTTTCTGATTGTCTAATTCTTGAAGTAGGTATTATCCTTTTTCGCATGGATGCATGCAGAAGTGGTTAGTGCAACAACTGAGCTGGTGGAAAAGCAACTCCCAGCACTGAGAACGCTTGAACTGAACTACTGGAGGAAGCTTATTATTTGTAAATTTCCTTCGTCCACTCACACTGTTGAAGTTCCACCTCTTTGTGCCTGTGATACAGTAGCAGTGTATAGTTCATGTCCTGAATTACTGGATTCACAATTGTTTTCACTAATTGTTTTAATTTGCTTTTTAAGAACTCCTATTATATATTTCTATCTGTCGCTTCTGAATCAAATTTTATTGCATAACTTTTTATTTTTGGAACATATTTATTTGCAGATAAAAGTGAGCTAAGCCTGCCAAAATCATTTAAAATATCTTTCACCAACGGAAAGGATGACTTGATGAACTTTGAGGTCACTGTCCGTCCTGAGGAAGGATATTATAGGTAAGCTTTTCTACTATGATATTCCTTAGTTTTGTTCTCTTTGAGTTATTTAGTTATACAAAAGATTTGGAATTACTCTTTTCTCAAAGCACTAAAACAGTCTCTCTAATTCTCACTTGTTGCAGGGGTGGCAAATTTGTATTCTCCTTTCAAGTTCCCCATGTCTATCCTCGTGATGCACCCAAAAGTCAATTGAAAGACAAAGGTAATGTTATATCTTATTATTGCTGGACTACCAGTTGCTGACACTGTCAAGTATGATGATCATGAAATCTCTCATGCTCTTCACAGGTTTACGATCCTAATATTGACTTGGAAGGCAATGTGTGCCTGAACATTCTTGGAGAAGACTGGAAACATGTCCTGAACATAAACACCGTTATTTATGGATTATTTCATCTATTCACGGTATTAATTTTCCTTCACTTTGTTTTTTGGCTGATAAATAGCTTCTCTTGTTCAGGTTCCAAGATTGATACATGCGCGTTCCTTTTTGATAACTGTAAATAAGCAACCAAATCATGAGGATTCTCTGAATTCAGAAGCAGCTGATGTTTTGAGAGATAATCCAGAATTGTTTGTATTCAGCGTAAAGGAGGCAATGGGTGGTGGCTGTATAGGACAGACATATTTCTCTCGCTGCATTTAGCATTCTGCAACTTTATCGACTGCACAAGAAGCGGACTTAGGTGCCCAAACACTAGGGTAAGGTTCCAAAATAGGTGGAAGAAGCAGGGCTTTTTATAAAAATTGGTAGTTTAAAAAAAAAATAATTAGTGAAATAGTGCATTTGAAAAATATCTATAAAAATTGGATTTTTCTTGCCATTAGAAAAGAAATTTTTTTTAAAAAAATGAATGCATCCTTTAGTTATTCTAGCAAAAGAATGACAACTTATAATTTTTTTCCTCTCGTTCTCTAGTTTAACTAAAAGCTGTGTAATGCTTTAGGTTTCAAGACATGAAGCAGAAGGTACAAAAATCTAGCATTAGCAGGCTACTGATCATCAAAAAATGGATCCTTTAGCACCTTTAGCATAAACAATTGCCATTTGCCTATTCCTTTCATCCGCTTACTGTTTAAGGATTTATGGGTGTTTCATTTAGATATACTTCCAAGCTCTGGTGGCTGTCTGTTAGGAAGTTGGTAGCAAACTTTCAAAAACTGATCCAGTTACGAGTTTGGTTGAGGATGATGTGGTACGAGAGAATTAACTTGCAGTCAGACTGCATGAAAGAATCAACTAGAGAATATCAAATCAGGACAAATGATGAACGTGGGCAGGGATTTGCTGTCAGATTGTAGAGAGAATCAACTTGTTATGGCCGGTGATGATGAAGATATATATTAAACGACAAGAACAGAGGGCATAAGATGGGTAGCGACGAGAGCGTGAAAGAAAAGAGAGGTTGAGCATGTTTAATGTCCATGATGATCTGTTGGAGAAAGTGAATGTTAGGAGAATGAGACTGTATGAAAGAAGGGAAAAGATGCGTGGAAAGAAAGAGAAAATACTAGGATTTAGTTATTTGTCATTATAGAAAATATTCAGTCTATTTATTTACATTTATGCTATTGACTAATGGGAAAAAAAAATTTAACGAAAAGAATTTTTAATATAACTAATTAAATGTGACAAATTATTTTATATGTATTTGAAAGGTAAAAAATGACTTAATTTAATATGATAAATTATATAAGACTTATGATCAATATGTCAAACATATATCTTTTGTTTGTAGGATTATGAGTGTAGATTGAGTAAAATTAGAAAAAGAAATTAATTTTTTTATAATAAAAATTTATTATATTTTCTTTTTAAATTAATTTAATTAGATTTATTTATATGAGATTTAAATATAATTTGATATATTAGTGATTGTAATTCTTATAAATTTTATTTAATTAATAAAATGAAAAAAAATGATTTCTCGCATGAGAAAGCTGCCTTTGAATGGGTGTTTTCAGCCAACAACATGTATATCATAGACTCAAGTTTATGTTTCAATATGAACTTGATCAATACACATAATTTCATTTAAGTGTCATACGTGTTATCATTTTTTTAAAAAATAAAATTATATATACATTAGTATTGAACTGTATATACATTGATCTTAATTGTATATATATTGGTATTGAATTACATATATATTGAAATCCACAAAATAGATTAATAAAAAGTACGTTAATTTTCAATTGATACTCCACCAATAATATAAAAATTTTGAAAAACTTTATTGATATAAATTGTTCTTTAATATATATTGGTTTATTAGTTTTTGAAATGTATTATTTCTTAATTACATATATATCAGTTTTGAATTGCATATACATTAGTATTATGTATATTGATTTTTAACTGTACATATATCAAAATTGATAAAAATAGATTGATGAAAAACATATTAATTTTGAATTGGTACTCTAATAATAATGTAACAAATTTTAAAATACTTTATTGATATATATTATTTTTATATGTACATTGGTACATTAGTTTTAAACTGCATTATTTCTTAACGGTATATACATTAATTTTAAATTGCATATACATTAATATTGAATAATATATATATAGATTCTTAAATGTTTGTACATTGGTATTGTACGACATTGATTAAATGCATGTACATTAGTGTTATATTATATAACAAATTTTAAAAATTTTTTGTTGTACTACATTATTGTTCTTATATATACATTGATTAATTAATTTTGAATTGTATTATTCTTAACTACATTATTTTTATGAATTTTAATTTACATGTAATTCAATATTAATATATATACAATTCAATACTAATATACTTATATATCAATATTAATCTATATATAATATAATATACATGATATATTTATCTTTGATTTAATATTAATCAGATTCAAAGGTTTTACATATCCTAAAACATTTAAGTATTTAGTTGTTTATTTTTTCCCTTCTTTGAATATACCTTAAGTGATATTACGATAAATTTTTGTTATAAAATTTAATTTTTTTGATTTAATCAAGTCCAAACCATTCATTTTGAGATACAAAAAATTATTGAAACTAATATCTTTTCTAGTGAACTTAATCTAATAAGATATGATCAATGTTCAATAAGATAGAAAGAAAACCCCTTCAAATTCATTATTCGAAATCCAACTTCATTATTACAAATTTCGTTTGTGTGCTTTTACATGCCTTTCTATCTCATGCGTTTTAATCTTTGAAGTATGAAGTAATATATACTGAGATTGTATAATTTATGGTTTTGAGCGGATACAGCAAATTACAAGAAAACATAAGCATGGGCCATTTTGTCTAACAACTGAGTTCATGCATTCCTCGCCACCCAAACTCTCAACCGGTGGACCCCACCGTTAGAATTATTAGGTCATTACAAGACGGGCCATAAATAAATATACACGTGGTGTTAACTAGAAAACCTCTTAACCCACAAATTTCGTGCACAACACACACCCCCCTCTCAAATGATTGATGATGAATCTAGCATTCCTATTATTAATATTAGCCGACGTTGATAACGAAGTAGATCAAACTGCTTTCCTTGTAATTGCTCACACCCTATCATTTCTAAATAACAAACCTTTTTTTTTTTTTCTTTTTGGTTAAGTATTAATCACATTTTTATATTTAATATTTATTTGAACATTATAACAGATCTATCTATCTCTTTTAATAACAAATTAATAAATAAATCTAAAACACTTAAAAATTGTGTATCATTTCTCACAGAAATATAAAATTTATTTCATATTTTTAGACAAAACTCATATATTTATAAATAGACATTTATCTGTTTTAAATAATGAAATAAATTATTGAAGTATTTAAATGTTAAATTTATTTTTCATAATAATTAATTAAAATATTTTTTTCTTTTAAAGTAATAAGAAAAACATATTAAAATCAACAAAATTATTATATATAGCACTATAATAAATAAATAATTATATAATATGATATGAGTGTCTTATTGAAAAATAATTCAATTATTGAAAATGTAAAAAATTCTAGAAAATAAAATATTTTAATGAATAAGGATTAAAAGTGTGAAACATTCTTTTGAGTGTAAAATAAAAAAAAATTAAATAGTTCAATTTATCTTTTTAAATTTATTAAAATGTCTAAATTTATTTTTGTAAAACTTCAAAGCTTTCAAATATTTAATCTTTCTCTCTTTTTTTTTAAAATAAATTTTTATTTAATTTAATTTCTTATTAGTAGTTCCTTTTGAAATAAAATAATAGAAGACTATTAGATGAAGAAATCCTAAATAATTAACAAAACTGAATCTAATACATATCTTATAAAATCAATTTATAAATTAAACTAACTAATTTTTTATTTCAATAATTTCTTTTTTATTCTACACTCTGAAATGATGTTTGACATTTTTTTTAACTTTGTCTATTAAAATTTTTTATTTTATAATTTTTAAACATTTTCAACAATTTAATTATTTTTCAACAAAACATGTTATATATATATATATATATATATATATATATATATGTATATGTAATAATTTTTAAAAATTAATAATGAGTCGATTAAAAATAAATTTTGATTAACTAATATAAAACTTAATATTCAAATGCTAAAATAATTATTATATTAAAAATAAAACAAATAATAAAATATAATAATATAATTAAAAAATATATTTTAATTTAATAATAAATAATAATTTTTATTTAATTTAATAATAAATTATTAATTACAACACCTTAGTTAACGTACTATATATAACTGTATTTTTAGCCTCGTCCTTTTTTCTTTTTCATAAACTCAGTTCACACTCTCATACGCGAACACAAAATAAAAAGAAGAAAGAGAAAAAGAAAGAAGAGATTCTTTCTCTTTCTCTCCTCTTCTAAGGAAAAGCGTCTTCCTCGTGATTTCTCTTCTTTCCCTTTCCTTTCCTTTCTTCTCCTTCCTGGGTTCTACCGGGCTTGTTGGTAGAGGAGAGAATGACGTCAGACGGAGCAACATCGACGTCAGCGGCGGCGCCGCGGAGGAAGCCGTCGTGGAGGGAGAGGGAGAATAATAGGAGGAGGGAAAGGAGGAGAAGAGCTATAGCCGCTAAGATATTTACAGGGTTAAGGGCGCAAGGGAATTATAACTTGCCCAAACACTGCGATAATAATGAGGTCTTGAAGGCTTTGTGTACCGAGGCTGGTTGGGTCGTTGAAGATGATGGCACCGCTTACCGCAAGGTACCATTTTTTTTTCTCTTTTATTCGATTTGTGCTTATTGCTTTAAATTTAGATTTTTCCTTTTTCTAATCTTTTCCGGTATTGATTTGGAATGGATTGGGTCTTTTTAGTTGGATCCAGGTTCTATCCTCTGCTTGGATTTGGAATTTTATTTTTTGCATGGGTTTTTCCTTTTATTGTCGGTTTTCAACTTAATACTGCAACTTTCTATTTTTTGAACTTGGAAACTTTGATGAATTGATTGATTAGCTTTTATCAATTATAGAAGCTCCAATATACCAATGAGCAATTTGGTTGGTGGTACTGAACTTGTCTCTAACGCTCTGAGGTTTCTTGGTTAAATCTAATTAACCAAATAGTAAAAGCTCTAATCTAAAATCCAAATTATCGAAACTGTAATTGTTCTAGTAAGTGTTTCTTGCACACCCTTTTCTTGTCAATGGTAATTGGTCATCTGATATGGTTCAACAATGTTTGGTTTTTGTTGATCCAGGGAAGCAAACCGCCTCCAGTTGATATTGTAGGCACCTCTCCTAGAATTACTCCCTTCTCTTCCCAAAATCCAAGTCCTTTATCTTCTTCATTTCCTAGTCCAATTCCTTCTTACCAAGTCAGTCGCTCTTCCTCTTCATTCCCTAGCCCATCTCGAGTTGAAAATAATAATAATCCCCCATCTATTCTCCTTCCTTTCCTGCAAAATGTTATTCCTGCATCGCTCCCTCCTCTGCGAATCTCCAACAGTGCACCCGTAACTCCACCTCTTTCATCCCCAACTTCACGAAATCCCATGCCCATCTCCAACTGGGAATTCATTGCCAAGCAATCCATGGCATCATTGAATTATCCTTTCTACGCTGTGTCTGCACCAGCTAGCCCAACTCATCGTCAATTTCATGCTCCAGCCACCATACCTGAATGTGATGAGTCGGATTCATCCACTGCTGAGTCTGGTCAATGGATAAGCTTTCAGAAATTTGGACCTTCCATAGCTGCAATGCCAACATCTCCAACCTATAATCTCGTGAAGCCTGTGGCTGAGCAAATTTTGTCCAGCAATGTGATCAAAGAGAATGGGAGGAGTATGGAGTTTGAGTTTGGGAATGGACAGGTGAAGCCATGGGAAGGAGAGAGGATTCATGAGGTGGGATTGGATGATTTAGAGCTCACGCTTGGAAATGGAAAGGCTCGAAATTAGGGTCAGTGAATATTACGATTGGAAATCATGGCTAAGAAATGATGGAATCAGAGAGAAGACATTGTGAACAGATGTTAGAACAGAAGAAACGTCCGTACATTCGTTAGTGGTTCATTGAGCACAGTATGAAAGAGTATTTGCAGTTCATGGCTCCAGTGCTTTGGTGGGAAGTGCGTACCCTAAACAAATCTTGCTTTTAAGGAGGAATTAAATTTTAATGTTCAATCTATGTTTATTTAAACGTTCTTCTCTTTTCTGATTTGACAGTCACATTTGCCAGTTGAGTTGTTTGGGATGTTTTCACGAGCATTACATGTAGATAGTGTGAGATATTTATGGGATTTAGTTTTCTCTTCCATTAATATTTCGATGAGACCTTATAAATTAAAATCATTTGTTGATGATTTACCATGCTAGTGCATCTTGTTACAAACCCAACTTGTGTTTTCAATGCTTGTTTTGTAACCATTGTCGTGTTAATAATTTCCTTTATATTCTGTATGCTTTTGAAAGCCGAGAGCATAAAGTGCTAACAGCTGATGCATTGATTACAAATTCATCTCAATGGTTGAAATGGCAAGGATATCTGCACTCAAACAGATAAAAACATGGCCCATTGGTCATTAAACGGAGCCTGGCTATGGACTTGCATTGTCCGACAAGCGCTACGTTCGCTCATGGAGACATTCAATATAAAACCAGGGAATGTACAGACGGAAAACAATAGGGAATTTAAATGATATACAAATGGTGGTTGAGTAAGGAAGTCGTCTACTGCCTGAATGGAGGGGTCTGGTATTTATCCCTATATACACAACTTGAGATTTATATTCTGTTTATCATTTAGGGCCACGTGGCTTCAGTCATTTTGTTGCCTGCAATGATGCGAAAATGATAAATTTTTCTCTTTATTGCAGCTGATGCGTTGCCATTTTGCGCTTTATTGATCTACCATGCTTTAAAAAATATTGCTCAGAGATTTCCAAGTTGATTTAAAAGCATTGAAAACCATGAAATATAAAAACACCACACCATTGAATCTAACATGAACCTTCTAAGAAACTTCCTGGATCCAAGATGAGCTAAGCCTGCTTCAAATTATAAGCGTGTACATGAAACCGTCAGATAGTATCATCACAAGAAATTTTCAACATAGTAATGTCTAATTCAGGTCAATGGTGCACAAGTGGAAGAATAAAGTATGCTACCAAAACATGCACAATCTGCTCCTTATCTTGCTATATATAGTCATAATACTGTAATTTGTCAGATTTTAGTTCATACCATGCAGTCATTTAGGTAAGCGTGTGTTCTCAAATGCTTTAGTTACTATTTCTGGCTCTTCAATCTTGGGGCTGGAATTCATTGTGAGAACATTTGGATTGCACTCTCGGTATCTGCAACATGTTACAAGATGATCGTTCACAATCCCAGCCGCCTGCATGAATGAATAAACAACAGTAGGTCCAACACAGCAGAAACCTCTTCGCATGAGATCCTTACTTATGAATTCAGCTTTTGGTGTCTTCACTGGTAATTGACGGGCATAACGGAATCCATTTCGTAATGGCTTATGGTTCACAAACCGCCAGCAGTAATAGCTGAAAGAACCAAATTCCTGCTGAACCTGCAAATCACGAGCAATTAGAGTTCAATTTTTATCCGTGCAAGTTGATCCCACCTACATTCAAGATGATTCCTGCGTTTTTTAACTTGTTAGGAACCAAGATCATGCTGTTAAGTTTAGGGGATAGGTGAGTGGAGATTTCAGTATCTCTCAATAAGCAATAAATATGCATGTAGCCATGAAGTTCCTAGGATTGATGTCTAGCTTGGCCTACAGAATTACCTTAAGCAGTAGTTTAGCATTCTCCACTATTACACGGAGCTTTGGTTCAGATAGCAAAAGATTGCCATTCACTTTCAACGACAGCAGTTTCTTCTCAGTAAACTGTGCAACAGATGATGGGTCGAAGTTGTCAAAAAGTTTCCTGATGCAGGAATTGAACCAAAAAAAAAAAAAAAAGAACAAAGAAATCAGACAAAAGGTATGAAAATATTGTTTCAATTTGAAAGTGATAAACGGAAAGCGAAGAATGACATACCTGAAAATGTCACGCATGTTAAGAATTGCTGTCCAGCTCATTTCCGCTAATGCTTGTGAAAAGACAAGTAACTCAAACAGCTTTGTATCATCATGAACCGGAACTCCCCATTCTTCATCATGGAAAGACATATAAAGTGGATATGTAGTGCAAAAGCGGCCAAAATGAGCAATAGAGAGATTCATAGTGGATATGTTGATCATAAGCGCTAAAATGTGAACCCCATAGAATATTTTGGGCAGTTTTGATGTTCCAATTAGGATGGAGCAACTAGGAGAAAGCAGAGGATTTCGAGACTAAGTTCATGTGTTCAAATTTTAAAGATGAGTGGCACAATTAAAAACCAAAAATGGCTGACTTAAATGAAACTACTATCAAATAGAATGAGAGGAAGTGGTGTATGGATTTTGTTTTGAAGTGGAACTAAAACGCCTCTATGAAATTGCTGGAATAATTTCACTTATTTTGGTCTCACGCGATGTTCACAAGAAAACACGCTGACGGTTTTTTTTTTTTTTTTTTAATTTTCAGAGACAAATGAACTTAGTATGGTGCTTAAAAATTGACTCACGAAAAAAAAGAGAGTGGGGCATGCGATTACCTAAATAAGTTATGTGTGCCCAATTCTGCCATGCCAATAGCTAGTCATGGCAATTAAATGTTTGGCTGTGATAATGATGTCGCCATTATTTTCATTGGATTATAACTAGCTGGATAGACAAAGCAAGTGCTACACAGACTAATCATGTTGGCTTGGTATGCTACTGCTACATACGTACTTAATTAGTCTCCTTTGGAAGACCAAGTTCAAAGTCCCTAAGCTCAAAGCAGCCGGAAACAACCTGAGATAATGTTTCGCACCTTTCTGATAATTTGTCAATTTACTTTGGAAATAGGATTTAACCATCCCTGTATTCTATTTGAGGATTATTTAATGTGTCAACAGTTATCCCCTAAACATCTACGTACTGCATACCATGTAAAAGCACCAATGATCATATGTATTGGACAAACAATATTTATTAGAATCATCCTTCTAGTCGCTACAAATTATAATGCAATTAAGTAATTAAAAGTGTGAATATATCAGAACAACTTGATTTAAAAATCCTTCTAATTAATTCAATATCAATCAAGCCTAGAGTTAACTATTAAAGTAATTTTGAAAAGCACAATTTAACTTTTAGATAATTTTACTATTATATAAATTATAATCCAATTGAGTTGAGTCGAAGTCAAATTTAAACAAGATGGAGTTAAATTTTAGAATTGAATTGAGCTTGCCCTCGGCAGTATTTTCAGTGTACTTGATTATACGGCCGTAAGTGCAATGGCAATAAAGGCCTGACAGCAACGATTCGAACTGTCAAAATTCAATAACTTATCTGGAAGACTGGCATCTTACCTGCTTCCACATTTATCGCGAACCGCTATGTTTTAACTATCGCATTAAATTCACATAAACTAGCAGACCAAGGTTAAAGTAAATTCTCAGCTACCAAAATTCCCACACTATAATAAAAATGAACAAAACCAGGGAGAGAGACACTTCATGACTTACCAGAATGCGGCGCGATCCAATCACAACTCTTCGCTGGCGAAACCTTAGCCCATTCGCCGCCGTCAGGAACAACCTTCACACATATTAATCCACTGCGCTTCACATTCCTCCTCGGACTTGCCACCTTCACGGATGATCCGCTCGAAGAAGAGAAAGAAGAGCAAGAAGAATAATTGGACGACTCCATTGAGCAGGTGCTGTCCGCCGACAAATTATTCTTAACAACCGCTTGCGGCATTTCCTTCTTCTGTGCTGCTTTCTTTAAAACCTCGGTTTTCTTTCTAGAATCTTTCGAAACCCTAACTCTCTTCCCAGTCAGGCCGAGTATTGCTCGAGGTTCGGGAACCGATTTGGCCGACGACTCAAGCTTAGAAGCAATGGACATTGCTAGTAGTTCACGAATGTGAGGAAAGTGGGAAGTACCAGTGTGGTATGATTTTTGAAGTCGGAGTGGTATGGGGATGGAATTTATGGAGTTCTGTGAGAATAAAAAATGGAAATGCGGTGAAAATTAGGATTGGAGGATGTGAAAGAGAAAGAACAGAGTAGGTGTGGAGTGAGTGTGAAGAGAGCGGAGAAGAAGGGGGGAAGAAAGACAAAAACTAAACGGACGGATTGTTGGAGGTATTTAAAATGGATTACCCGTGTTGGGTATGTATGGTACTGGTTATAGCAGGTTTTGATGCCTAGGTGTCGGTTTTCTTTGGACTAATTTTTTGTTTTGAAAGTGATTGGAATTGGATTCAAATTCCAAAATTTCCAAATCACTGATTAATTGGCAGCTTTGGTGGGCTAAGCTAAATGATTAAGGTGTAAAAGCTTGTAAGGGCATATGTGATAACTTGGAATCGGCGGTTATAAACGCAAAGGAACGAAGAAGCAAAACTTAGGCTAAGTGTCGCATTCAGTTGGTAAGGAATGAGTATGGCATGGTGCGGCAACAAGCTTTTGGTGGATAAATTCCTTACCGTTAACTAAAAGAATCCAAAGAGAAAAAGTTAACTGATGGTGGGGAAATTCGGCACCATACTTGGATCAATAAATGAGCTCAAGCGGTTAAATATAGTTTTTGATAAATTTTTAAATGACGTATATTTATGATAATATTATATAAAATATTAAATTATATGTGTAATTTAATAATTATTTATGATAATTTTATTAAAAATAAAAAATAAATTTTAATTAATTATACATAAATAAAATTATTATTTAAATATTAAAAAATTAAATTATATAAAGTATTACAATATTCACCATATTTTTCTTATTAAGTATTATGGCATTCACTGTATTTTTCTTTCATTGTTTTCGTTCGAATAAATTAAAAAACTGTGGGAACATAATTTTTTATAAATTTATTAATTCTTATGTGAATTTCTATACTCTGTGCCATTTCACACACAAACCCTTATTACATGGTAAAAAAAACAAAAACAAAAAAGTTGGTGGATAACTAACGGCTATAGATGCACAAGTCGTTGCCACATCGATAAGGTTCTTAAATGGTTCACTCAAAAAATGATTGTTGAATGGGCTGGAGGTTGTGTCCACTATCTTATCATAAACGTTCAGGCCCACGATGGAAACCAGTAGTGGAGAACTCAGAGAATTATTATACCGTCGATCCGTGTCCATATTGCATTATAAATCTAAAACTAAAACGTCACGTTCAAATTATCACACGTGCTATAACTTTTTTGAAAAAAAAAATTTGGAAAAAAGCATCAATTCGCAAAACTAGCTGTGGGCCAACCATAATATGTTCATTTCCATACTCTATCAGTTCTCAAATTTTGACACTTTAAGCTCCCTTTTTTTTTTTTTTTTTTTTTCTTATTTTATTAATTTATTACTTGTAAAGAGATTAAATTGATAAATATTATGTTAGCTTTGTCTAAATTTTCTATTATTATTTAATTTGATTTAGAAAGTTTAATTTTTATATAACAATTAAATAAGTTAAATTTTTAAAAATAATTGAATCTAATAATTTAAAAACTTAAGATTATATAATCATTCATATATTTTTAAAAATTATATTATAATTAATTTTTCATAAAATTATAATATACTTAAGATTATCAAAATAATGTAATATACCTAAAATAAAAAATATATATATATACTTAGACTACAACATCAATATACTTAAATTTGTCAAAAATATAGAAAAATCATTTTTATTAATCAATATACACATATTACAAAATTAATGTACTTTTATATCAAACACTATATCTATACGGTTTTAAATAAATATATTTGCAGCCTAATAAAAAAAGTATATTGATGTTAAAATTTATATTAAACAGCTTAATGTATAATACCAATTTTCATACAGTTTATTAACAATTTAAGTCTATATCAATATCAAATAAATTTATTAAAAATTATATTTATTAAAAATACTCATTGCAATATACAAAATTTATAGAAATATTTATTAAATAAGAGATATGATTTTAAATAAGAAAAAAACTTTTAAAGTAAAAAAATTAGAGCTAAAAAATTTTAATGGTTGATTCTATTGCAAAGAAATAAAACACAAGTACCCACACGTGTTGAAATCGTAAATTCTACATGTGTGACTAAAAGTAATTTTATCAAAATATAAAAAATAAATAATAAATGTATATTAAAACTAGAATCATAATAAAAGGTATGCACGAATCTATAATATAATTTGCGAAACTCAAATACCTAAGGCATATGCTTAAGGCCTACTGTCGATGTCAGACTTAGAGAATTTTCTTCAAGGCTTAAAATTTCTATCTCAGTAATCAAAAAAATTATAATCTTAATTAAGTATTTTTTGATAAAATTAAAAAATAAGTATTAAAAAATATTAAATAATTTTAATATTGAAGATTTTAAAATTATAATAATTTTAGTGTTAAATATTTTAAGAGATAAATGATCATTAAATAGATATCAAAATTTCAAAAAATCAAATATAAAAAAATAAATTTAAGATAACATAACCATATATTTTACAACAAATTATCATATAATTTAATTTTAAATGTTTTAAAACTTATTAATTATATATTATCATGAAAAAATTATGATGATAAATATATATTATCAAAATAATAAAATTTTTATTACTTATTAAGTAAAAATTTTTTACTTTTCAGATTAAATGATTTTTTAAAATTAAGTATTAATAAAAAATATTATTAAATATACTTAAAATATTAATAAATTTTAAAAAATTATTATTAAATAATCTTTAAAAATACTAAATATTTTAATTTTAAGTGTGCTATCTATGATCTATATCAATGAATTCACTAACTAAAATTGGTTATTTATTCAAATTCACTAACTAAATCTAATAGTAATCATAATGTCCCGTGGCACGCATAAGAATGAAGAGAAACACACGCTTCAACGCATCCGCAACAGATTTTTATTTTTATCCTAAAACGCTGACGTTTTTGGGCCCCCCAAAGCATTCCAAAATCGAAACGCGCGCACCTATTCTGTTCTGTTTTGTATAAGAAGATCTACCAAGAGCGTTGTTTGAATCTCGCAATTTCCATGGATTCCAATACTAAAACACTGTCATCGAAACCGGCGCCATCAAAAGACAGAGACTTTCTCAATCACCTCGAAGCGTACCTCGCGAAGCGGGACGGTGTGGACAAGCTGCTAAAGATCTCGCGATACGCCTCGAAAATCATCTTAACCTCCTCAGCCCTTCCCGCATCGCTAATTCTAACTCACCGCCTAAAGAGTTTTGAATCTAGCGTAGGACTGAGTCGTAAAGCCTTTCGACTCGGCAAATTCGTTCAAGACATCAACGCGCTTCGAAACTCACATCTCCACTCCAAACAGGAAGTCATCCTTTCCATCGTCGCCTATGGAGGCGAAGGCCTGTACTATTTCGTCGAACAGTTCGTGTGGCTTGCTAAAGCGGGATTGATCGATAGCAAACAGTCGAAAATTTTGGGGAAAATAAGTGCGTGGGCTGAGATTGCGGGGTACGTAGGGAGTATTTCGCTGAAATTTAGGGATTTGAAGAGGTTAATTGAGGATGAGGCGTGTTTGGAATCGACGATTGAGATTGCGGTGGCGAGGGGGATTGGGCATCGAGAGGAGGAGGAGAAGATGAGGAAGCTGAGGGAGAAGAAGTTGATGAAGAAGCTGTCGATGGTGCAGGACTTGGCTGACGCATTCATGGCGTTAGCAGATATTCGAGACGCGAAGGGGCGGCTGTCGGCCCCGCTTTTAGTGTCATCTGCGGGGCTTTTGTCTGCCCTTATTAGTACTCATAAAAACTGGGCTTCTTGCTGATCATTTCACAAGGTAAATGAGGCATCTTTTACAATGATTTATACGATTATGAATTTAAGGTTAATTGTCGGTAGAGCAACATTCAAATGACTTGCATGAGAAAAAAGGGGAAAAAGAAAGAGTGAGTTAAAGTCTTATGCTGTTGGGATGAAGGGAGATAAAATGTCCTTCTGAAGCTGAGGGATTCTGTTATATCTACACTTGTCTCATTCCCTTTTCGATATATAATAAAAACATATACCCTGATAGTGGATCACTATGATTTCATGTCTAATGTTTATGTGAGATGCCTGAACCGATACATGCAGATGGGTGCAAAGGGGAAGGCAATGACTGGAAAAGGATTTTATGTTAACTTTGGTAGATAAATCTTTTATGGTTCTTATGCTATTGTCTTTGAGACCTCCCAACCATAGTTGTCAAAATCGCAAGTTGACTCATACGATTTTACGAGTCAAAATCACGTGAACGATTTTAATCATATATAAAATCGGATTTGTGGTAAAATCGGGTGAAATCGAGTTTTGACTCATTAAAATCTGTAAAATCGGGTGAAATCGGATGTAAAATCGGGTGTTGACTCATTATTTTTTTTTTTAATTTTTCTATCTAATTTTCTTCCTTTGTTTTTATATTATTTCTCCTATATTTTTCTCTAATTTTTCTTCCTTTTTTGTTGTTGGAATGCTTTATTTTCTCTCTTGTTTCTATTTTTTGTTGCTCAATTTTATATTATTGGGACTATACATTAATTGTTAATTGTCAATTGTAATTGACTAATCCTATATGACTGAAAATTGAAATTACTTACTACTATTGGGAAGTAAAGTTTTACACAAAAAAAAAA
>CATIWR010132750.1:0-24635 GCA_949677035.1 Omphalea diandra | reverse complement strand
TATATATATATATATATATATATATATATATATAAGAGTTAAATGTTAATGACTTAGATATATAATGTAATGAGATTATACTTGAAAAAATTATATATTAATGATTATGATATATAATGAGATCATAATTATATAAGGTTAAGAATGAACATTGTGAGCGCTTCAGATTTCATGGTTTTACACTAAAACGAGTGAAATCTTACTTGCAACTTCTACCTTTTATTGATCATTAGGGGATTGAGAGGACAGGGGGTCATACATCGGTAATAACCACTAATCATGGCATACGATTTGGATCAATAAGAGTCATTGAGGCCTCACACAAGATAAAAACCCTTGTCTATGGTTAACAGGGGAGCAAGGTGGGATAATACATTAGTACCATCCCTAGGTGAAATGTGAAATCGCCACCTAACTTCGGTCGGGACAAGAATCTGGGTAAAGACAAATTTTGAGCCTACCTAAGTCATTTTGAATGCTCAATCTGTCTTCACCCCATCAAAGATCGAGTTTGAGATTTGGGTATAACTTGAAGAAGAGGTTATAGGGATCTGACCTTCGAGCAATCAATGGTTCATTTTTATACTTTGCCTTTATTAATCAATTTCACATTTATCCACCTAGGCACATCCATCTAAATAAGCCATCAACTATAACAACAAAATATACAATGCATTAATGATATGCAAGATGCAAGAAAGTAACAAAATAATGTATATAAGGTAAGGATGGGGGATATATATCCAAATGATGAGATTATCATGCAATAAACTTAAATAGATAAAAAAATAAAACATGCATTGTCACACATTCATCTATGACCACATAGTGTGACCATTGAGACCAATTTGTGGTCTTTCTCAAATGTAACATCTATACCCAAAAGAAGCACAAGTTAGTAAATGAAACAATGTAAAACAAACCAAATAAACTCAAAGCTTACAAGGAAGGAATATAACACATATTGCTATCTCTCCCATGCAAAAGGTGCCTTAGTATGCATATAAGTCCATAATATCACATCTCTACATAACCATCAAGCAAGTATGCAAAATCAGAGCACATGAACCACAAACACCAAAAGAAGTAAAACATGCAATATGAAGCATTTGGAGGATGTTTAATGGCCTAAGGAAAAAACTCATCACAAGAAGGTTCCTAGGATTAATGAATCCTCACCTTATGTAGCTCTAAAAGGGCATGACATCTATATGTACCACTAACCATGTAGGGCTAGCATACAACACAAAAGTAGGGAAGATTGAAGACCAATACAGTATTCACATACTTTAGGCATATAAACTCCCAACCAAATGTAAGATCTCATGGTCAATGGAACTTCAAGTTCCTCACTTGATCATGGCTCTAAGATGGTTAAAACAAAATCAAACACCTTTTTGAAATCAAATGAAAGATCCAAAGAGTTTTTACTTAATATGATAAGTAACAAAAAAACCATATGAAACATAACAAAGACTATATTTTTAAGATGAATAGGGGTCCTAGGTTATTAAACCTTACCTTTTTCTGCCATTAAAGTCTTAAGACATAATAAAAAAGCTTCAAAAAAGAAAGAAATTTGAAGGAAGGGAAGAAAGCAGACTTTGCAAAAAACTGTCTACCAATCAAACTAGGTTGTACAACTTATAAACAAGGCTATACAACCCCTATTTCCTGGGTTTTGGATGTTGAGAAAGGAAAGAAGGGGAAAAAGAAGCAGGGAAGTTAAGGGGATTCCCAGATGCCTTTGTGTGTTTTTATGCCTTCAAAGGCTCACTAGGTATTCAATATCCTCTAAAAATGCTTAGGGAATGGACAAAAGTGAAGAGTAAAGACATAGTTCTACCTTGGAATGAGTTCGGGTGAAGTCGGGTTTAGGTTTTCTATGTTTGAAGGGTGTTTGAGGAGTAATTCCTACAGAGTAACCTTAGGGTTTTCAAGCCTCCTCCTTCTTTTCAAATGGAGGGGTATTTATAGGTATAGGATGAGTTCACAAGACCAGAAATGGTTCTGGTTGCACCATGGACATGACCAATCATAGAGAAGAAAATAAATATACTAGAATTAGGGTTTGCATGTTGGTTGTACAACCAAGAAAGGCTTATACTTCCATTTCTCAAGGTTATACAACCCTAGGGTTTATGTGGGTGAGCTATATAACCCTACTTTATGGGGTTGTATTAACCCTAAAAGGCCATTTTAGGCTTTTCTAAGGTTCGGTCTTGGGCTTGATTCTGGGTTTGTTGTTGGGTTTTTCTAAGGTATCCCATGACTTTTATCTCTTCCTTTAGCAATTTCCCTTGCAATCTAGGGAATAGATTTAGTGATTCTCATCATTAGGCTTGCATCTTAAGTCCTAAAATCCAGTGCTAATAGTTTGCCCCTACTTTGTAAGGCTTGAATAACATCATTTAAGAAATGATTGTTAAACAAGACATAATAAAGCATTAGTTATAAACTTTAACACCAGATAAAAATACAAAGGATATAATTTCCTTAGCAGCTACTTGAGCAAGTGCTAAGGCTCTTGACAACCCTTTAGCAAGTACCAAGATTAAACATCTTCTTCAAGCAACCTTTGAACAAGTACTGGGGTTTCTTCTTAATAGCCATAGAGTAAGCACTAAGCTTCCGAGCAAATACTAAGGTTAAATATTTTCTTCCAGCAAGCTTCAAGCAGGTACTAGGGTTTCTTCTTACCAGCCCTCTAGTAAGTACCAAGGTTAAACATCTTCTTTCAGCAACCCTCAAACAAGTATTAGGGGTTTTCTTAGCAACACTTGAGCAAGTTCTAAGCTTCTTAGCAGCCCTCTAGCAAGTACCAAGTTGAAATATCTTCTTCCAATAGCCCTCTAGCAAGTACTATAGTTGATCTCTTTAGCAGCCTTCTGGCAAGTACTAGAGTTAATCTCCTGAGTAGCCATTTAGTAAGTACTAAGCTTCTTAGCAGCCCTCTAACAAGTACTAAGATTCTTGGTAACCCTTTAGTAGGTACTAAGGTTAAATATCTTCTTCCATTCTTAGGTTTTTACCTTAGCATTCTTATTTCTGTCATTTAACTTCTCTCTTGAGTGTCTTCGTTTTGCCTTTTGACATCTCTTTTGGTTCTCGTCATTTTGCCTTTTGGTATCTCTTAGCTTTGCTCACTTTCTTTTCTGATTCTCAATATTTCTTTCTTTGTCTTGAATCCTTGATTTTGCTCTCTTATTTTGCTTTCTTTCACTTCTCTCTTATTTTGTCTTTTAACTTTTCTTGCTTTCTCCCTCTTTGGTTCTCTAAACTTCACTTAAGCTTTCCTTTTGGTTTTATTCTTTATTTTCTTCTTAGGTTCCTCTTTTTACATAAGTTTGGAAAATAATGATATGATGATAAATAATCAAATCAAAATGAATAAGCTACTCATATGCTTCAAGGATACTAAAAGGATACAAGATCGTCAAGTTTGATTGTGCTTCACAGGCTTCACTTTTCTTAGTGGTTCATTAGGGTCTCAGTCTTGACATGAGTTTATTCCTTGAGTTGCTTACTTATTCTTCTAATGTCTTTATTCTGACACTGCTTCTTGCATAGGGTTGTCATACTTAAAGCTAATACAATTTTCCAAACTTTTATATAGATGGTTGCAATCTCTCCTTTGTGAATGTTAACTTTTCGTGAACAATAGCTGGTGATACCATCATCTTCCTAATAAAAGTGAGAAGGTGATTGAGATATCCAAGATTATAAATTTCACCATTTTCTCCACTATGCTCGTTTTGACCAGGGTTTTGAACACATTCAAAGTAGGCCTTTTACTATCGTCATAGGCTCGAATGACATTATAAAAAGCTTCTAAATCTTTCCCAGACAATCTAAACTTGTGTAGCAACATCGATAGGCAGATGTTAATCATGGAACCATTACCAACCACCACACATGGCATATGCCTTCCCTTCACCTCAACTCAAATGAATAGGGCCAAATTGCAATCCTTTCCTTCTAGTGGTAAATCCTCATCTAAGAAAGTGTTTTTGGCTTTATGAGTCACCAATGCAACAACATCCTTTAAAGTGGCTTCATTGGAAAATATTAGGCTAGATAGAGCCTTAACTGTGGCCTTCTTATGTTCCTGAGAGGTAACAAGCAACTCCCATACATTAATCTAGGTTGGCATCTTCTTCAACTATTTTTCAATAGGATTGTCATCCTCTTTCTCCTCATAATGAGTTCAATTGTCGTCTCTTTAACCCTCGACTCCTTAAGGGTCCCTTTGTTAGGGTAGTACTTCCCACTTCGAGTTACATGGCTCATTCGTCCAATTTGTTTCTCTTCATCACTCTCCTTTCATAGCTGAATTATTCTCTTCCTTCACACCTCTTCTGTCTCCTTATTCAAGCTTTCTTTAGGATTAATAATGCAAAAGACCACAACCTCCTTTAAGACCTCCTTTATAATAGTAATAATAACTTCCTCAATAATTTCATAATTTATCATAAATGTTCACTAATTTGGGGGAGAAACATTAAGATAGTTTAGGAAAGGGTTCCTTCAGATGCTGGGCCTTCCAAAATTTTATGAAATAATTGTCTTATTGTCGGTGAGATCTTGAATATCGTATCTCATTTCGTAGCTGTCATCAATTTTATGACTTGATCCTTGATTGAAAATGCAATGGGCATTGGCGTTATATCCTCTAGGCAGTGGATTAGCAAGTAGTCTCAGTGCTAAAGACTTTAACACTCCCTTCTTCTGCAACCTCTCAAATGCCTTGGACAGAGGCATCCTGAAGTTTGTGAACTATTTTGGCATCCTTATTGGGTTGACTTTTGTTGTCTTATTCCCTTCAGCCTGAGGTTGAGATGGGTTGCTTCTTCTTCCCCTATATTTTCTTATTAACTTAGATTCTAACTCTTTAGCCTGCAAACCTACTTCTCAAAAGTCTTCAAAGTTCTTGACCAATATTAATCTAATTTTGGTGCCAATTCTAGGTAGAGCCCCTTTTATAATCATCTTAACTTGCTCTCTCTGTTTAGGCCTTAACGTTTCTAATGACAATTTAAAGAGCTCTAACATATATGGAGACACCCTGGATGCCTTCATGACTAACACATAAGTGCGGACATAGTTCTTTGCATTTTGGGTTCTTGTGAACTTTTAGAGCTCAAACATGTGAAAATTATCTAGAAGCTTCTTAGGTTTGTGATCAAACAATTCCTCGATGTTTGTACCTTTCTTACTCCATCTTTCTTTTTTGTTTCATTTTTGTAAGGCTGTTTCAATTCCTTTTAATTCTATCATTATTTTGGCCTTTCCAAACTAAGAGTGTACCTTTTCCCTTCTTAATTTCATTTTTATTTTACTCGGGCTAAGAAAATAATGTAATAATGATAAGGGATCAAAATAAAATAAGCAAGCAATTCAGGTGACTTAAAGATGATAAAAGGATATGAGAAAGGATATCATGTATGACGTTGCCCTTCCTTTATAGTTTTGTTGAATCACTAAGGCTTCAACTTGGTAATCTCAATGGTCTCTTTAGCTTCTAGACTCGGTGTGAACTCCCTTTTCCCTGCTTGATGTTGACATGCCTCCTCAATGAAGTTTTCCTCTTCATATCTTCTTATTTTGACTTCCTTCCTAGTTGAATTTCTTACAAATATTCTATTGGTAGTTTGGATCTTCATCCTTCTTATGGCTTTTTGCTTCGTCTTACTATCTTTGTGGTGTAAGTTTCTATTTTGATCCATTATAGTGCCTAAATTGCCACCTTTTTGATATTGTTCATGCTAGGATTTATTGATTCCTTTTGAGATTTCCTAGCCATCCATTCAAAGGTCATGCAAAGTTTTAGCAGTTGTCATCATTGATAAGTCTTTTGTAGATCCTGATGTCAAATTTGACTATTTTGTCCTATTATTAAAACATTCTTACTTGTTGGCCCATTTTTATAACTAGTATCTCTTACTGGCTGATCACCTTCATCATGATGTGAATTGTCCAATGTCCTTCCTCCTTATTAGCCCTTTGAAGCAGACCCAAACATTAAAGTTCATCTTAAGGGCTAAAAGGCATGATTATTTCTAGCCTGCTGCACCCATTTATTGGAACTTGCTTGAGGGGGCTGCCCATGCATGCTTATTAAAAGTTCTAATTGGATAATCTTTGCTAAAGTTGTCCTATCTTTCTTGAGTTTGATTTTCCTTCATAATTAACCATATTAAATAGTTCACCAAATGCCACAACTAGTTGGCTTTCTTTCCTTCTCGGATGTTTGTAATTAAGTTAAGAGGTGCATCAAGTTGCACTTTAGAATTCCAAAATATGCATTAGGCTGAGGCTAGAGGTCTTTCTATCTGTGTAGGTCATTATTCATTTTTGAAGTCTCATTTCTTGGTCGAGTGTTTATCCATATTGAGTGTTTTATCTCCTTAGCCAGTATGTCCCCTTCAAAAGGCTTCACATATGACCTCTATCTCTTTGTGTTTACTCTGTCATCTTGTCTTGTTTGTATCTTTGTAATTATTGTAGCCCTCAATTCCTTGTTTTTTCTTTCATAGGGCTTGAACCATTTCTCTCTACTTTATTCTCATAGGTTTATAGCATAAAATCTTGATCACCCTTCCTATCTTAGCTTTATTATATGAAAAGCTTGTAAAATAATGCGATAGTGAAAGAATAGATATAATTGGTAAGAAATAGTAAAAGCCAAACATTGAGGATATTAAAAAGGATATAACGATGGATCAAGATTTTGCCAATTTACTTAGCCTTAATGCTCTTTAATTATCCCCAGGAATGCAGAAGTCGTAACAATAATGCCTTTAATGAATCCCTTGTGATCTTCATAGTATGATATTTTGCACCTTATTATCTAAAAGGTGGCTATCGTTATCCATTTTGCCCACTATACTTTCACCATATTTGTTCTTCTTTACTCCATTCTAAGCTCTAACTTATGCATTCTTCTTCTCAGCTTGATTCTTATTCTTGGGAGAAGGAAGGAGCATGCATAAAATAAGACAGTGGTATATTGAAATCCCATGAATAGTGTAGGGGCATATAACAGTTACATTCATCAACACCTTCTTTATCATTCAGCTTAACTCCAATCTGACGACTATGATAATATGTTGGAGTGGTGAATGGACACTACTCACACAATTCCATCATTTTACTAGTAAGGTTACCATCAACCTAATATTATTTCTAATGATCCCCATCCTTACTTGTTCAAAGGCCCATTTGACTAACCTTTATACACTTATTCTGTCCTTTAGAAAAGAAGGAGTACATTATTTAGTTGCCCAAGTTCATACTTCCATTAAAGTCTCTAAACACATTTTGTTATGGCACCTCATATAGGATGGCAGCTAGCAATTAAAGAGGTTGAGATTGATCCATTAGGCCGATGATTTCCATCCATTTACTTGGCATTATACTTGTTATTTGATACTTTAAACACTTATGCTTATGCTCCTCTAGCCATCTTCAGGGACCTTGGTTGTCATATTTTGGTTTAACTATGATAGTGTTGCTTCTCTTATATTGCTAGATGGATCTGACTATGCATGGACTAATATCTATAAGTAACTACTTGGGGACCATAGTGGTATGATTTAGGCCTTACTGTCATCATCCTGTATGTATTGCCTTCCTTTTTGCTCTTTTCCCTCTCTCTTTTTAGTATGGACATGTGAATATGACTTCTTGTTTGGCCTTATCATTGTAACCCTTAATGCTATTGTGCTTTACACTTAAGGTAGAAACTTGAAAGAGCTGAAACTCATCATTTGCATCATCATTGAAGAATATTAGACACCTTATCTCTTAATATAGTAAAGGACTTGAAAAGAAATAAAACATGTATTAGTACAATCAAATTAATTCATATGCACATACCTAGGTTTCCTCACTTATTTGCTTTCTTTGCAAGTGGGGACTATGCCATAAGGTGATTCTGATGCATGGCTCAACAACATGTTTGCTTTTAATGAGCATTAGGACACAGTAGCACTTCTGATGGGTCTAAATAGGTGTGAGAGCATCTTTGAGTCAAAAGGAGAGGCAACTAGCCATGGACTGCTAAAGGATCCATTGACATTGATGCACTAAGCTAGAGATTTGAAGGGTGTTGAGCTTACTTTTGCTTTGGGCCATAATCTTACTACCAATTCTCTGAGAGATACTGCTGGGGAACATAAGTGGGGTTCATGGAATAATAGCTTCTTGACAAGTTTGTAAGAGGTGGGCCTTCTAGTATTCAGGCCACAGAGGGCGTAACTTCAAGGTCCTATCTTTCGCCTATCATTGGACTTTTGTTAGGCATCATTCTTTGAGACATGTCAAAGTTTCTCACCATTTATTGCCTTATTCATGGTTTATCTAGGCAAACCACATAACTTAGTCTAACATTAGCATCGTCCATCTAGTGTCCTTTATCCTAAGACTATCACATATATAAATTCTTCCTTGATTAGGAGGTGTTACCCCTTGTACGAACTCCAATACAAGCTCACTAAGTTGCTATTATGGATTTTCAACCTAGTGAGCCTGTATTCATCATTTTTTTTTCTTCTTTTCTTTTTTTTTTTTGTTCTAATTTTTGCCTAAGTTGCCTTTTTAGGTTTTTGACTTAGCAAACATCTTCACTTTTTTTTTCTTCTCTCTTATTTTTTTTTTGTTTTCTTTTTTTAGAGGGGTAGCTTATTCATTCTCATGTATGTTGACACCATAATTTTGTGCCCTCATTCATTGAAAGCAAATGTAGCTATGACACATTTGGTAGAAAAATATGATGCTTATTATCTGTGAGTGAAGGTGTAGAAGAAGAGGCTCCATTAAAGCCTAGACGATGCCTAATTAAGGGAGGTTTTTGTGATATGATAAGTGTATCCAAAGCTTCCTTACCCTTGTGGAACTTAGAAATAAAGTTTATAATCTCAATGACTTCACCTTTCAAGGAGTCATTTTCTTTTCTTAATGAAGTTAGAGATGCAGATGAGTTGGATAGACTCTTCATAGACTTCTTGAATTCTTCATTTGAAGCCCTTAATTCACTTACAAGACTATTTAGGGATTTGAATTCATCTTCGAATTTAGTGCACTTTTTCTTGTAAGTTTTCATTTGTGACTTATATTTGTCACATTTCATAGTGAGAGCCTCTAAAAGCTCATCACCCACATCGTCTAATTCATCAACTTCAGAATAAGAGTGAGCTGAAGGACTTACCTCATTAGATGAATCCTCTTGAGCCATGAAGCAGAAGTTTGCAACCTCTTCCTTTTCATCTTCTTTACTTGAGCTATCATCCCAAGTGGCTTTAAAGCTTTTTCTTTTTTCTTTGTCCCCTTTCTCTTTCTTCTTCAACTTGGGGCAGTCATATTTGATGTGGCCTTGCTTGCCACATTCATAGCAAGTGACATAATTTGATATTTCTTTAAGAGTTGGAGTTGCTTTCTTGAAGTTCCTTCTTTGTTTACTTCTTCTAATAATCTCCTTAGTTCTTCTTGAAAGCATTGCAAGCTCCTTCTCCTCCTTGTCACTTTCCTCTTCACTTGAGGCTAGTTTTACTTCCTTCTCCTTTGATGAAGACTTGAGTGCCAAGGTCCTTCTTTCTGATTTTTCAGATTTCTCTCCTTGACCTTTCATTCTCTTCATTTCTTCATCCTTCTTTAAGGCTAACTCATGAGTTAAGAGTTTGCCTATTAGGACATCCGTTGGCACTTTCCTATCTTTGAGTTGGACTCTTTGATACTACACACTCTTGCACCAAATTTTTCAAGAGGTACAGATTTTAGAATTTTAGAGTTTACCTCATGATTGGTGAGAACTCTCCTAAACTTTTTCATATTGGTGACGATTACAAGGAGTCTATTTGTCATGTTTGTGATGCTTTCTTCCTCCTTCGTCATAAATAGCTCCTACTCTGTCACATACATCTGAAGTCGGCTAGATTTCATCGAGGTGGTGCCCTTATGATAGTTCTTTAAGGCCTTCCAAATATCATGAGTAGTAAGGCAATATTAGACCCTTCCAATTTCTTCTCTTGAGAGAGAACTTAGAAGGATTGCCATGGCTCTTTTATTTTTGCCATTAGATCTCCTATGAGCTTCAACCCACTCGTCTCTAAGGATCAACTCCTCACTTCCATCCACTGCTTTAGTAGGTGGCTTCCACTCCTTTGCAACAATATCTCAGAGGTCTACCACATCACTATCTAGATAGATTTCCATCTATACTTCCAATGAGTATAGTCTGCTTCATCGAAATAAGGCTTAAGGCGAGTGTGGATTCCTTCTTGTGCCATGATCTTTACTCACACAATTAAGCTTTTGGAGTGAGACTTAGCTCTAATACCACTTATTGGCCTAGTGCACCAAGAAAGAGGGTTGAATTAGTGGCTGATTAAAAATTAAAAGTGAAGGTTAATGAATTTAGGAAGTTAAGAAAGAGAAGAGAAGAATCAATGTAACAAGTTTATAGTGGTTCGGGTGTTAACGAACCCTACATCCACTCCTAATTCTTCACAACTGGGTATTTCACTTAGCTAAACTGGTGTTTTCAAGCTCACACCAAACTTATACAACTTGTGTTTTATGGCTCACACAAAACCTTTACACCTTATGTTTTTAGGCTCACACAAAAACCTCTTACAAGTGTTTTGGATAGGTTCACACTTTAACCTCTTACAGAGTTTTAGAATCTAGAGTAACTCTCAACCTACTTACAAAGATGTTTATTGCTCACACTAAACAATCAACAACACATAAACAAGAGTAAAAGAATGAGTAGTAAATTGATAAGAGTTTGGTTACAATTAATTGAATTCTTTTGCATTTACATCAATTTGGTATAGTATTTATAGCCCACATCCATAAAGGAAACATTTCTTAAAAACTATCCCAAAAACATCAAGTTGTGCTAAGTAGATTTTGCATTAAATGCTTGTCAAGCAGATGATGCGATTGCGAATTTCCAATTTGCACTGAGGAGCCAAAAATTACGGTAGAGAACCCCATTTTGTGTCTAACGGCTAGTCCATATGTCCTTCACTCATTGGTTGTCCAAGAAATATAGTTGTTGTGTTCAGCCAACTACTCAAAAGTCATGGTCGCGAGTTAGCTTTGTCTTGAGCATGATTGAGATTGTAAATTCCTCTGTTTGGTGAGGAAACTATAATTTCTTGAGTTGCGGTCTCGACCAATTCTTCGCCCTCATGATTTTTTATTTCTAACAGTTCCATTGGACATTTAGCTTGCTATGGCTATGGCTTTGGTACCCTTCTTTGTTATTATGAAATTCACGGTCGCGACCTCTGACATGAAAGCCACCGCAAATTCCTCTGTGAAGCAACCAATGCTCCTTCGGCTGAGTCACAACTACAAATTTGCCTGCAAATTCCTCTGGCCTAGCTACATCCCTTCTTTTAGCAATGTCGCAGTCACGATTTAGGGGGTATCGACCGAGAATTTAGATGTTCTTCTAAAAGATGAAGATTTTGATTTCCATCCAACTTCCAATGAAGATAAATCTTATAATCTGCAAAACAACACTTAGTCAAAACATTAGAATTGATCAATCTCCATTGTCAAGATCAAAAAAGGCTTATGACATAGGTTTAACCAACCTAATCTAACAACTTGTGCCCTGTAGGGTGAGGCTTTATGGCGAATCATTCCATACTTCTCCAAGATTATCCTAACTTTACCTAAAAATGTACATTGTTATCCATCTAACATGCATACCATTGCAATATATAATGTTCTTTTCTATGAATCTGGCAATTTGCTTTACCCCTACCTTTCTAAAGGACTCAGCTTCCACCCACTTTGAAAAGTAATCAACTGCTACTACAATGTACTTATGCCTCTTTATAGAAGTTGGTTTGATATCTCGGATCACATCAATGCCCATGAATTATGATGCCAACCTCAAAATAACACCCTTGTCCTTCTTCGTTGTCCCATTAGGGTATATGCCACTCTCCAAGTATCTTTGTAGATCATAGTACCATGGGTGATTCTTTACTGTCAGCTATGTTACACCTTCTCTAGTAAAACATGGCATTTTGGTTTTAAGTGTCATTAAAGGCTTCATAAGAATTTTCTCATATTCATCCCAAACAGAAATCAAGGTAGCCAAGGCATCTGTACTCTTGTTCTTTTCTCGCAAGAAGTGATGAAACATACTTCTATGAAAATTTTGGCTAAACATCTGTAGGTACTCCAAGTATGACCTCAATCGATCTTATTTTAGTTCCCATTCATTTATCACCTGAAAAAATGACAGTAAAGAATCTTCAAATACCTTTACCATTATCACCTTCATTTGAACTAGTGATTCCAACCTAAATGCATAAATCTCATACTCTACCATATTATTGGTTACCCTAAAGTCTAGTTTCTATGGAAAATAGCTCCCTTTAGGGCAAAACCAAAACCACTCTTGCTTCTGCTCCTTTCTTATTCACTACCCCATCAAAATACATCCTCCATCCATAGGGCTCTATTGCTATTAGGCTTTCATTAAGAAATTAAGGAAGTTTAGATTTTTTTTTTCCATAAGTGATTGTTGTACCATATACTCTGCAACTGTTCGACTTTATCACTTTTTTTTTGTCACATATTAAGAGTATTAACTGCTTTCTTGTAGTTTGTATGGGGATGTTTGGGAATTCAGGTACACCCATATAATTATTTTTCAATTCTTGTCTTAGGAGGAATTTCATGTTATTTATAATGCTTGCCACCTTCAAATCTACCCAATTATTTATAAAGTAGCCACTTAAAAACCTCTAAGATGATGAACAACTATGCTCAATGTAAATACCATTTCTCCTACTTTAGCAGAAATGGTAGCTATCTCCCCCTTATAAGGAACCTTGATTTTTGATGTATAATAGAGGATGATACCACGACCTTCCCAATAATAAAAATGATGGGTATATTTGACACTATGAACTCTACCATAGCCTCTATAACTCCTATTTGCACTACAATTTTAAATATCTAACAATCAACCTTTTATTATCATCGTAGGCCCAAATAATGCAATCAAATCTTTCCAAGTTTGCCACATACATCCCCATACTTAGATAATATTAAGGGACAAATATTGATTTGGATTTATAATCATCTTTACATGAGGCGTACCCCTCCCTTTCACTTTAGCTTTGATAAATAAAGCCATATTGTGGTTTCTTCCCTTAGAAAGTAAGTCCTCATAAAAAAGAGTTACCTTTTTTTATTGATCATCAAATCCACTACATTTATAACAAATGCTTCCATAGAGATAACTAGACCAGACATTGCCTTAACCATAACTCTTATGCTCATTGCATGTAATCAACAACTCCCATACACCGATCAAAGCAGTTATCTTCTTTAATTGCCTCAAGAAAAGGTTCTCATCCTCCTCCTTCACCAAAGGCCTCTGTACCTCCTTCTTAGCCCTAGTCTCTTTGGGAGCTTCTTGATCCAAATAATACTTTTTGCTTCTAGTAACTGATCTATTTCTCTTCTTTCTCCTCATTAATTTCTTCATATCAACTAATCATTCTCTTTTCTTTAACCTCCTTGGTCTCCTTGTCTAAACTCTTTCAAGGTTTAATGGCACAAGCAATAACTATAACCTTTACATAGGGTATCTCCTCAAAACTAGTCATGACAACTTCTTCAAGAATCTTAAAATCTATCATAAATGCCATTTAATTTGATGGTGGGATATAACGATAGTTTGGAAGCTGATTCCTTTTAATGCTTAGCCTTCCAAAATTGAGAGGAATAATGATCTTATTATCGATAAGATCTTAAATCACATGTCCTAACTTATAGTAATGATCCATACTATGCCTAACCCTTTGTTGAAAAGCACAATAAACATTAGTGTCATACTCTTTTAGCAAAGGATTAAGAGATGCTTTGGGTGCATATGGCTTTAGCACTCATTTCTTTTGCAGCCTCTCAAATGCCTTGGATAAAGGCATGCCCAAAATTTTAAACTACCTTATGGGGGCGCATTGCATTTACATCTACAATCTTATTCCTTTCTCCTTAAGCTTGGGATAGGAGGTTCCTTCTTCCAAAATACTATTTTTTTTTACTCTGACTCTAATTCTTTAGGTTGCAAGCCTACTTCCCTAAGATCTATGAAATTTCATACCAAGATTTCCTTAATTCTAGTGCTAATGCCAGGTAGAGCTCCCTTAATAATCATTTTGACCTGTTTCTCTTTGTAGGACGTATTGTTGCCTTAGAGGCCATTTTTTTCCACCTCTTTAAATAGTTATTGAAGCCTTCTCTAGTCTTCTACCTTAATGATTCTAAATCTTGAAATGTGACTTCTAAATATTAATTGCATACATAGTGCTTTTCAAAACCTCCATCAACTCTTTCTAGTCTTCCCTAATCATCTTAGGTAGGTTAAAATACCAAGTTTTTACAGATCCTTCAAGTGATAACTCAAAAGCCTCTAACATCATATCTATTAGGACCATAGATGTCTTCATGACAAGTACGTACGATCATACATGTTTTATTGCATTTTGAATCCTAGTGAACTTAAGTTCTGACATTAAAAAATGACTAGACATGACAAGTATGTATGACTGGACATGATCTAGCCAATAGAAGCTTTTTGGGCTTATAGGCTAGTAATTCTTCAATATCAGTTCCTTGTTCTAGACCTCTGGTACCCAAAGTCTTCTGAATTTTCTTCAATTACTTAGTAAGACCATTCAAATTGAACATTATCTTTCTTAGTCTCTACATTCTTATTAGGGGCTATCGTCATAATACCAACTTTCTTAGCCAACTTACTCTCATGGTATTCCTTTTTTCTAAATAAATCATCATCAATAATCACTGAAGAGGGTATCTCCATTAGTGGTTTCCATTATCAATTCTACTAGCATACACTTTCTCTTTCTTCAAGTTCTCATTAAGATGTTTGTTCACCTCCTCAGTGACATTTTCCTCCATCATCTGATTGAAGTTCATTTTCATCTTTTTTTTTTTTTTATCACTTATGGTGGTATTATCAGTTCCATGAGTAATTTCAAACTCAGGACTAGGCTAGATATCTTGCTTTTTCTAGCTAGCCTTTTTCCTCTTCATTTCTAGAGGGTTTGGATGGAGTTATGATGGTTATAAAATAAGGGTCGTCATCATGATGCATGAATGAATAATAATGCATGTATGCATGAAATGTATGCGTTATTCGCAAAAGATCCTTCCAACCTTATTACTCCTTCATATAAGGTCTAGTGGCTCTTTCTTAGGTGTGGTCTTATTCTTCTATCAATATGGGATAACAAACATGCATGGTCCCTAAGACCAGGTAGGATAGAAGTTCTAAAAGAGCATTGTACATAAAGACTAAAGTACTAATATTTACCAAAAAACTCCTTACATTGATAGTGGGAACATACAAACGAAAGAAGTATCCTTTAAGTGAGGAAGGGATGTACATAAGTATTTGCATAAGAGATAAGGGCATTTACATGAAAGAAAATATTTACATAGGGGGAAATGAAGAATACACAAGTATTTACATAAGGGGTTTCAAATTTATATAAAATATGGAAGGGGATTACATTACATGTTTACATGGGAAATACTTAGCCCTGTTCTTTAGGAACTTCAACCCTCCTTTGGAAAAATGCAAATAAATGGGGTGCCCTATTCTAAGGTTTTATTAGCTTTTACATGCGCCTGATGATTTAGAAAGGTTGTTGTAGTCGATGGCTCTCACAAGCATAGGGTACGATTGTCATATACCCCTATTTGATATATCTAAAAGTACTTGGCTCATGAGTGATGAACTCCTCTTGCCATCTCCTAAGTTGAAATGGAGCTTTAGTCTCAAGCTTGGAGAATTCATCAGTTTAAAGGACAAACCTAGAGCATGTGATGAAGTGTGGAGGCTAAATGAATGCAATAAACTATTAATAATAAGGATAATATTATAATGGTGAACTAGAAATTAAACGTGAGTCAATTTTGATTCCCCAATGGAGTGATACCACTATGAGCGCCTCGATTTCATGATTGTGCTCAAACGAGGAATCTTACTTGTGACTCCTAATCTTTTATCAACCATAGGGGGGTTGAGAGGATAAAGGTCATATATTGGTACAATTCTTATTTATGGTATGTGTTTAGGATTATTAGGGGGATCCTTTAGGGAGGCTTCATGAAGCTTGAAGTCTTTATTGATAATCAAATTGTCAATGAGGGATCAAGGTAGGGCAATACTTTGGTATCATCTCTGAGTTAAAAAAGAGGTCTCCATTTTACTTTGGTTAGGATAAAATTTTGGGCAATGATAAATTTTAAGCCTAATTAGTCAATTAAAAGACCTAATTTGTCTTTACCCTATCACAAATTATGTTCGGGAATTGGTACGACATGGAAAAGAGGTTAAACACCCCCAAATTGCTAGGATTTAGGGATTCAGTCTTTAGGCATCTTTGGTTCACCGTTACAATTTTAGGCATATTGTTAATTAGTCCATTTTAACAGTCCTAAAACATTCGTCTAATGAGTCACAAATCAAAAACATTTTTAATACATTATAACCATTCACCATAAGGAAAGGATACATATGTGATTTTAAATGAGGGGTAAACTTGCATTAATATTAATATGTGTAATATGCAAGAAACAAAATGCATCTCAACTAGTAAAAAAAACACATGTTAGTGTCGAGCCACTATCAAAGTGAAGACTAAAACTACCTTAAGGTCTAATGGTGCCATCAACTATAACAATTACCTTCCATCACATCCATAGGTCATAAACATATCCAACTCCAAGTTAAAGGGCCTAGACATGTATCTATGTCCATTATCCATGTATCCATAAACCAAATAATATCATAAATCAAATATAAAGCACACATAAGAGACATGGCAAATATGGAATGAATAAATAATGCATAGAGATCATGAAGTGCATATGGAGGATAAAAAAGGAAGCTTTTGTAAGGTTTAAGTTACCAATTTGGAGTCTGAAGATCATTAGATCTCACCCAACAATGCTCCAAAGGAGCTTCATGTGTTAAGGGTATCTTCAAAGCATCTTTAGCCATTGATAAGGCCAAGGGTACCATGAAGATAAAGAAACACTTAAATAACATGTTTAAGGCTACAAACATGCATGTGGTTAACTAATAATGAAAGAAAGTATGATAAAGAGTCCTAAGGTAGCAAGCCCTCTCCTCATTAATCATGTGGTCACTGAAATGAGGAGAAGAGAGTGTGTAAACTAGTAAGCTCATACTCCATACTTATGGTAGATAAGACAACTCCTTATACAAGTAACAAATAAACACTAATAATCATAAAAACATAATGGTCTCAAAAGGTCATAGGGGGTTAAAACTCCTCTCCTCATCATATGATATTTAGCAAAACACATAAAAAGAATGAAAAGAAAAGCATGGTAAAAACATCAAAATCAGTAAAAGAAATTCCCTTATTCATATTGCTCCTTTTTTTTTAGTGAAAATAGGTTATGAGTCTTGAGACCTATCTATCATCATTTATTGGAGCTCACAAAAAAGTCCTAAGAAATCCTAAACCCAAAGAGAAAACAAAGGAAGAAGAAGAAGAAAAACTGCTAGTTACTATCAAAGATGGTTGTATAGACTAATTGGTCTATAAGCCAAAGCCAATTGTATGTATAAACTATTAAGAAGTCTTTACAGACCTTTGGCACTACAATTTTTAGAAAAACAAAATAAAAGAAAAATGAGAAGAAGAAGAAAGTTGGAGTCTTAGATGCCCTTCTAGTGTGTTTTGCCCGTAGAGGCACTTAGATAGTGAAAAATCCTCCTATATGCAAGGGAACAATGCAAAATAATTTATACCTTGAATCTTAGTTTGTGGGTAGGGTGTTTGGTTTTCTATATAAATGGGATGTTTTGATGGTGGTAGGAGTGAATTTTGGCAAAGTGATAATAGAATTTTCAAGCCTCTGTCTCTCTCTCTCTCTCCTTTAATGAGAAAGGCATTTATAGAGGTAAAGAGGGTGCACTTGAGCCAGATTGCTCAAGTTGCATTCCATCCTTAGCTTTCAGTATATAAGATTAAAGAATCTTTTAGAGAATTAGGTTTTCATATTGTTTGTACATTCAATTAAGAGTCAATGGTCAACTATTCCAAAAGCTTCTTTCTATTATGGTTAGAGGCTTATCTATATAACCAAGTGGTTGACTATACAACCAAGTGAGTTCGCTGTATAACCAACTAAAGTTTTCTCTTAACGTTCAAGGTTTGGTTGGTTTATTAGGTTGGCTTTGATTCAAGATTTCTTTCAGGCTTTGATTTAAGATTTCTTCCAAGCTTTGTTCCTTCCTTTTGCAATTTTTCTCCACATTCCTTGGGGACAATTCTACTTACTTCTCATCATGAGGCTTGCACCTTAAGATAAAAATTCAATGCATAGGAGGGAAGAAAAAAAAATTAAGATACAAAGGATTTATAATGGTTCAAGTGTTAAGAAACCCTATGTTCACTCCTTAACTATCCAATTAGGTATTTCATTAACTCATAAACTCATTAGTTGTTTTACAAGCTCACAACCTAACTTAATGTTTAAGCTCACACCTAACCCTAATTTCACTTGTGTTTATGGCTCACACATAACTTTATAATCAATAACTTAACTAACTAAACACTTTGCAAGTGTTTATGGCTCACACCAAACTTTTGTGATGTAATCAATAGCTTTTAACAAAGCATAGAGGCAATTAATAGAGAGAGACTTAAGAAATCAATTTGCAAGAGTTTGGATATAATTAATGGCTATTCACTTGTGTTCAAAGCCATTTGGTGGAGTATTTATAATATTTAACCATAAAATAGTTGTTAAAAAAAAACTATCTCCAAATCTCTAAAGTTTGGTAGGAAATATAATATTTAATGCTTGTTAGAAGGATTTCATAGTCGAATCGCCTTGATCGTGATCACAATTCACCTTTACTACTAAGATTTCTCTTTTCATAATTACGATCTTCATAATGTGTCTAACGACTAGTGACATGTGGCAATTGATCATTTGTTCCTTAGGCTAGCCATTGTAATGTTCCATTCTGATTCATTGATTGTAGTCGCGATCCTAGCTTTTCAGTCGCAATCTAGGATTATGTAAGAATAAAGAACACAATCCTTATTGCACACTCGCTTAGACCATTTGGTTCAAAGTTGCTCATGTATCACGATAACGCCCTTAGCCTCATGGTTATTATATTCGAATTGATAAATGGCTCTTTGGACATGTGACATGCTTTAAGTGGTTTTTTGGGTTAGAGCTTTTTTTTTTAGATTTAAAGGTCACAGTCATTAGTTTAATTCCCATTGTGATTTTGGATCGTGTTAAAGATCTAAGTCGCAATGTTGACCGCATACTAGCTTGAACAAAATGGTTATATCTTTAAGCTCAATAGGATCGCGATTTGTTTTTCTTGTTCATGATCAACTTATCTTGGTCGCAAATTAAAAGTCAATTTTTGATACTTGGAGAATTTGCTTCCTTTTGGCTTTCTAACTTATCCTAACCTTATTTCCTATAAGAATAACACTTGATACACATATCAATAACTATCAAACTAACTTGTCAAGATAAAAAATATGGTTTGCCCAAATTTGGCCAACTTGTTTCAACAATCTCCCTTTTTTTAATTTTGACAACTTATATTGATTTAGCAAAGGAAATAACATTTAAGATGTTTATCTTAACATTTTATAACAAATTGCAAGTTTTTAAGTCAAAAGCAAGTGAAGTATATAGTATAACTCAAATTGTAAATGAATCGCACAACTTAGTATGAAAGTTTTCAAAGTAACCCCCTCAATTTTAGGTCCCTCTTACTATATTATCCATATTATCATTATAACTTCATTTTGCACTATCTCTCCCCCTATGTCAAGATTAAAGTGAAATAGGGGTTGAAAAGAGAAAGGGAATTCAGTTAATTCACACATCATATTAAAGCATTCATTAACTCATAAATGTAAACATTCATTGATTCTCATATAAACTTAAGATAACAAGTTCAAGAAGATAATGGAAATAATGAAATTGAAATTGAAATTGAAATTTTATTAAAGTTAAATCAACCCTTACAAACAAATATACTCAAAATTAAAAACACAAAAGATAAATGTTTGATCACTACAATCAAGCCAAACAACTTTAGATCAAAAAATAAAAATAGAAAAAGGACGCCATAAAAATAGAAAAGCTTTAAGTTTGGTCTTCTTCTTCACTCTCCTCATTTTCGTAGTTGGAAAGATAGCAAGGTATAAGCTACATTTTCTCTTGAAGCTCTATTATGTCACAATGAATGTGACTAAGACGTTTGAACTTTCTTAAGATCTTATTCAACTTCTTGTCAATTGAGGCTAAAGAAATTTAAGAAAATGGAGGAGGAGTGGGTTCTTGGGGAGGTATCTCATCCTCTTGGACTTGTTCACATTCTTGTATAACTAATATTTGCCTCTTCTTGTGTTGAAAAGCCTTTTGAAGTCTCATTCCTTGGGCTCTAGGAAGATACTCATGTTATAGGTTTGATGGCTTTGGCATTGAGAAGGTAGTTTAAGTCTAAAAGGTTGGCATTTAGAGCATAAAAAGTTTTAAGAATATCCAAGTTTGAAGGTGTAAAGGCATCTACATGTTTGGCAATTGTAGTGATATGAGAAGAAAGAAGAATTTGGCCACGCTTGGATTTCTCTAAGTGGGCAAGTTGATCAATAATCGATAAGTTCTAATGGGTTGCCCTTCAATAAGGCCATAGAGAAAACAAAGGTCTTTTTAATAGGCTTTTTCATTCTCATCCCCCTAGCATTAATAAAAAAAAAAGTGGCAATATGATATAGAAGCCAAAAAATGAGGGAGATGATGTTTTTAGATAAGGAGGATTTGGAATCATGTCTAGTTTTAATAGAGATTTGTTTCCAAAAATTATGAAGGTCAATGTGAAGGTCATGGAGTTATAGGACCTTTGATTTGGAGTTCAAAAAGGTTAGAAAGAGATTCAAGGGAGATCCCATAGATTTTGCCAAAATAACGAAAAGACATACCGTATTAGCCTAATTCATGTGTTGGATCGCAGTGGATTTCCTTGGTAGGAAGAAATTCCTGTGTAAGCTCATCATACTCAGGCTCTTCCAAAAAGATGAATTTCTTCCATTTGAGCTTAGAGAAGTATGCAAAAATCTCTTCTTTCATTATAAGGGCTTGTAAGGTAAAGAGGGAAGGAATTTTGTTTAGAAGGATATGTTTGTCCTTTATAAGTTCATCCCTTTTTTCTCTTCTTCACACCTTTCATGAGAGAAACTAGGGATTGCATAGGAGAAAAGGAAGTCATTGGGGCCTTGCTGTTTTGTTCTTTGTTAGGTTTGGTCTTGAGAGCAATTAGGAATGAAAAATAATAATGAAAATGTAGAGAATGGAGGAGTAGAGAGAAATGAGGAAATGAAAGAGCTTAGGTTTTAAAAGAAGGAAATGAAAGAAAACTGAGAAGGGGTAGAAAAATGGTTTACATAGGCTTAGGAGGAGTGGAGAATGGCTAATTTTTGAATTTAATGCAAAATTGGCTATTTGAAAACTATTATTTTTCACCAAGCGGTGGTTATTGTAAATCCATATCATAAAAATAACAATTTTTAATGCCCAGAAATAACAAGCCATCCAAATCAAGTTTTAATGTCGTCTCTTCAGCTTGTTTAAACTGCATTACACCTATTTAATCTCAGCATGTCTTATTCATAAAGACACAACTTTAGAGACACAAAGGAGGAGTCCCTACCTGCTCTGGTGCTTTAATTTTGTCTCTCCCACCGCAGATCAAATCAAAGCGACCCTGAAAATTTTAATTGACCGAGAAACCAAACAAGCTTTTCATAGATGCAAGACCATATGCTAAAGATAAATAGTTAAAATAGATAAATATAATATCTCAGCAAGTACAAAATCTAAATAAATTACCATGACAAACAATCATCAATTAAAAATGTTGAAGAACACATCTAATCCAATTAGCACTTGAAATTAGCTTTAGTGCAATTACCAATATGCATTTAAAGCAACACAACTGAATTTTATCTTTGATTCCAACCATTACATAGTCACTCCTGAAGAAAACTTACATGATTTCTATAATGATAAATATTATCTGCAGTTAATTATATGTATTTGTATTTCATGATTCTAGCCAGACCTCTAAATCAATACAAATAAGAACCAACAATTTCCTTGAAACATCAACTGAATAGCAGGAATTGACAATATTGAATGCAGGTGTGCAAACAAGATTGTATTTGTCTCATTTGAGCTTTCCCATCAATTGATAGTACAAAATAACTGAAACCTCATTCATAACCCACTCGATAGTGGCAATAACAACCATCTCAAGAATCTTATAATCTATCATTAAAGTCCCTTAATTTAGGGGAGGGACATTGTGATAGTTTGGGAGTAGGTTCCCTCAAATGCTAGGCCTCTCTAAATTATGTGGGACTATGGTCTTGTTGTCAATAAGATCTTGGATCTCATACCTACGCCTATAACAATTATCAGTGTTGTGACCCACTTCTTAAAGAAAAGCATAGTAAGTGTTAGCGTCATACCCCCTAAGTAGCAAACTGGGAAGCGATTTTGATGCTAAAGGCCTTAACACTCCTTTCTTTTGTAGTCTTTCGAATGCCTTAGATAGAGGCATCCTTAGATTTGTAGACTATTATAATGTCCTTATTGCATTAAGATTAGTCATTTTGTTTCCTTCAGACTATAGCTAAAATGGGGCATTCCTCCTTCCCTGATATTGCCTTCTCGACTCAGACTCTAACTCTTCAACTTGCAAACCCACCTTTTAGAGGTCCTTAAAGTTTCTTACCAACATTTCTCTAATTTTGGTGCCAATACTAGGCATAGCCCCTTTTATAATCATTTTGACTTGTTCCTTTTCCTCTAAAGCCATATTTTTCTACCTTCTGATGTAATCATTAAAGCTTTCACTAGTTTTCTGCTTTAAAGATTCTAAATCTTGTAATGTGACCTAGAGGTTTAAATTACAAGCGTAGTGCCTTTTAAAAGCTATTGTAAGCTCTTTCCAATCTTTTCTAATAGTCTTTTGCTGGTTGAAGTACCATGTCTTAGCAAATCCCTCTAATGATAACTCGAAGAGCTCCAACATAGTATTAGTTGGTACCCCAAATGCTTTCATAACTAGTACATACAAATGGACATGGTTCTTAGCATTTTGGATCCCTGTGAACTTGGACAGCTTAAGGATGCAAAAATTAATTGATAGTTTTTCGAGTTTTTGAGAAAATGATTCTTTAATCTTTCTTCCCCTCTCTAAACCTTTATGACTTAGATCTTTCTGCATTTCCCTAATTGTTTAGCAAAGTCATTAAATCGAGTACTTTCTTTCCTAATTTCTATAGCCTTATTAGGGACAACTATGGCACTACCCATGTCCTTAGCAATTTTGTTCTCATGATATTCCTTTATCCTAAATAAATCATCATTAATCACTACAAGCTGGGAGGTTTCCATGGGTGTTTTCCCCTTATCAACTCTACTGGTAGCTACATCTCTTTTGTTTATAATCTCATTAACCCGCGTGTTCTCTTCTTCAACAATCATTTCTTTCATCTTATTATTGAAGTTAGCCATTAACCTTTCCAAAACTTTGAGTGGTATGTTTGATTCCATGACTGGACTGACCTTTTGAGTCAAATTTGGTGTCTTATTTTTCCTGGTGAGTTGGTTGCCTTTTCTCTTCCACGAGGGTTTGGATAGAGTTATGATGGCTACAAAATGAGGGTTATCAGAATGATCCATGAGTAAGTAATTGATGCATGATATGCACAAGTCATTTTACAAAATATCCTTCCAACCTTATTCCTCCCACACACGAGGCCCGATGACTCTTTCCTAGGTAGAGTCTCATTCTTACTAATAAAGGGTATAAAATATGTATAGTCACCTCAGACCAAGGTGAGTTAGAATCTTAAAAGAATATATACAAGAGAGCTATTGAAACCAAACCTTTTTTCATTCTTTGAATGGACATATACATGGTATGGAGAAATACCCTTTGCAAAGTAAGAGGGATACTTATATGGAAATCTTTTACAACATGGGAAATCGGGTATAAATATTTACATGTCATTGATAATTACATCAAAAGGAGAATGGGATAACAATTGCATCTTACACTAGGGATACCTAATCATGTTCTTTGAGAACTCCAAATCTTCTTTTAAGAAATACAAACAATGGGCGCCCTATTCCAAGGTATTACTGACTCCTACATGCACCTAACGATTGCAAAAGTTATTGTAGTTAATAGCTCCCATAAGCTTGAAGGGAGATTGTCATGATCCCCCATTCGATATACTTGAAGGTACCAAGCTCATGAGTGATGAATCTTCCTTATAATCTTCTAAGCCCTAATAGAGCTTAGATCTCAAGTTTGGAGAACCATCAACTTGTCTAAGGGCACCTGGTTTTCAAGTGTCAAGACTATATAAATGTCGTGGACTATTCAATAACTATTTTAAAAAATTAAAAGTGAACTAGAGATTAAATGTGAAGCCAATTTTGGTTCCCCAGTAGAGTTGCCACTATGAGTGCCTCAAGGGTTT
>CATIWR010132745.1:0-22851 GCA_949677035.1 Omphalea diandra | reverse complement strand
TATATATATATATATATATATATATAAGGTTACCTATTATATTATAACATGAGATAGGAAATAGTAAAAGAAAGTGAATAAAGAAAGATAAATCAATCTTTTTCATTTTGTTGCTCATGATGAAGAATGCAAGAAGATGGGTGCTTACTTTAAGGACTTTACTGAGGTTTGCAGCCATAGCCAAAAGCAACATGGTCTTGCCTGAAACTGGGGAATAAGTAAAATATATACAAATAAAACCATATTAGAAATTAAGTAAAATTTCACAACTCACAGGGACCTTTCTTGAACAACATAGCATCATCATACACTTTCCAAATTTTCCAGCCATGTTTCTATTTAGGTCCTCCTTTCCCACATGTCAAATGGGAATGCAAAAAATAATAAAAAAAAATATCATAAATACATAATTAGTTCTATGTTAATTAAGTTTTGAGATTGAGTATTAATGAGGGAGGGAGACCATGACAAAAACATGCATCAGCTATATCAAGCTAGGCCACCCACCCCTTATAATTAATAACCTTTTGACTCCATCATGTACCATCAATACTGATAGTTATGATAGTAGAAACTGAAATTAAATAAATCAATTCCCAAGTCAATAAGAATAAACATACTCATGAATTAATAGTGCTTATGGGACAAAAATCCTAATAGGCAAATGATTATTTTCATTTGAATAATAAAAAGAGGGAGAGAAAAGTAGATTAATGAGCAAAAAGCGAGATCCAAATGCATAGTGCTTGGGCAGCAAAAAAGAAAAATGGACACCCTTTTCTTGTACCAAAGGGTTGTAGAGTGAGCTAAAAACATACTGGTTGTTAGCTTTCTTTGTAAATTGTACCAAATAGGGAAACACTATATCATAATATGTAGGGACAAAGGTTTAGAATTAGAAAGTGTAATTGGGATAGAGAGTCAACGATGAGGTAATAAGGGCATGTATCTCTCTTGTGTATATGAGAATCTCATGTTGTGGATAGTATTTCATTGCTTGTTATATATATTTAATATTCTTTATTAATTGTTTATGGCCATCAAAGCCTTTTATCCGGCTAACTGTAAAATTCCTTAAACTTGCATTCATTAAAGAACATGAAAATAAACCTGTATTCCTTCAAGTAAGGAATATCAGATCCACTTCGTAACACATCATCTACAAGAAGAATTGCAAGTTAAAATGACATTCAAAATAAGTTATATAAAAAGAGAGAGAACATATTGCTAATGTTTGAAAGAAAACGGTCCTATTAACTTAATACTAATAGAAAATGGTCCTATTAACTTAATATTAGTAGGATATTTGTTACCTACAAGCCCTCAAATTCCATAAATCAAACTAAGAACTCAAATTGAGCAAACAAGCCATCAAATTTTTGAAATAATAAAAGCAATAAGTACGAAACAGTTAAAGATTCTACTATTAGCCAATCTCCTGCCAAGTCTAAAATAGAAAATCCTATATTAATAACGACATGGACATGATTAATAAAAATGCTATCGATATAATTCACAATGATGATGCTAATTATAATTTCTCTGGTTTTTAAAATAGAAAACAAAGCAATGACTTCTTATATTTCTTGCTGGAGCCATTTTCTTTCTCGATAATTCTTAATCAAGAATCAATATTTCGAAAAATAAGAACAATTCATGACCATCATATACCATGTATCCCATTTTAATTCATGACCTTTATATACTAGTAAGAGTTCAAATAGAAAACAACAATAGAAGCCAAAACCAATAATATAAATGGATGCAACGACAGACCATAGAAAAAAAAACACAACAAAGCATTAAGATTTAATAACAAATCACCAAATTAAATTAAATTCAACATGCAAATACTTAATGGCAAAGAACCGAAACCCAGGAAAATAAAAGTCACAAAAACTAAGTACAAAACACAAAAGCACAATGATTGAACTTATCTACATTCTCTATCCATCGCAAATTGCAGAATGAAATACCATTAAAATGGAGAGGAAAGCATTCGGTGAAGAAGTTGCCCTTTGCAATGAATTAAAAAAATAGAAAAATGATTACAAAGAGAATCAATGTATATGAAAATGAAAATCAAGCAATCATATATGAAAACCCTAAATTAGGAATGCAAAAAAAAAAGAGCAAGAAACTCTAAAAGAAAAAATAATACATGTGATTGGATGAAAGATAAGGTGAAGGGGTGAGACTGATGCCACCACCCTTATTATAGGCATATAAAGAAGTCCACAACTATTAAAGATTGTGGATCGTCCTGATTTTTATACTGTGAGTTGCTCTTATCAAACCTTGATTGATTGAAGGACATATATCTCCTCCCCTTTAATCCCCTCATTTTGGCTTCTGGTTACTTTACATGTAGAGTGAGGAAAAGTATAGACATTCAAAGATTAGGGCTTTAATAAATGGTGTCGACCATAGTGAAGTGAAGCAACCACAGAAAAAAGAAAAGAGTTCATTTGAAAAGAAATTGGCATTGTAAACAAAGGCTTTCTTCATTTAGCTTTTGTTAGGGTTCACAAAGTAACAACTATAGAAGAAAAGGAAAGGTGTGAACCATGAAAGAAAAGAAAAAAAGCACCAATTTTAAAAAAAATTACTTAACGACGAGACGAGGCAGTAACTAAACTTAGCAACGACTAAATGTTAGTTGCTAATATTATAATAATAGTTAAATTTAATAATATATATATTATTAATATTAATAATTTAACATATTATATATACTAATATATAATTATTATATAAATACTATATAATTATTAAAAATAAAAATAAAAGTTATATTATATTATATTAATATATAATATTATATATAATATATAAATTATATAAATATTAGAAAATAAATAAAAAAGACATATTATAATTATATTTTATATTATATTCTATTTTATTATTGTATTTTATATTAAAATTATATTATAAATATAAATATAAATATAAATATTATAATTATGTTATATATAAATGTAATATAATTGTATAAAATATATTTAAATTACATATTATATATAATATATTAAAATTAATTATATATAATAACTTATTATATAATATTATATTATATATTTAATGACTACTTAGCTACTATCACCGACAGTAGCTAAGTTATACGAAATTTATTTGTGCTTAACTGCTACAAATGTTAGTCGTTATTTAACGACTACAAACCATGTAGTCGTTAATTAGTGACTGTCTTGCTACTATCGAAGGGAGTAGTTAAATTTTGGAAGATGTGACCCAAGACATTGGTCTCACTCCTCTACTTTGAATAATGTGTTTTGAATAATAACAAAACAATAAAAAACCAAAAGAAGTTCTAATGTTTGTATTTTAGTGTTTTTATATGTTATAATAGACCTGTCGTTTAGTAAAAGGGGAGAATGAATGCAATGAGCAGTAAACAACTTCTAATGGGCATTGAACAAGATGCCCAATGGGTGTTGAACACTTCAACAGGCATTGAATAATGTGCAATGAGTGTTGAATATATGTTGCAAACACCCAAAGCATTTTGGACCATCCAACGGGCATTAAGAAACTCACCATGGGCATTGGAGAAGTGATTTAGTTTGAGTTGTGTTGAAACTCACAATGGATGTTGTGGTTTTGCAACGGGTCGTTGATCAGGACTTAGCAACAGGCATTACATATTTGTAATAGGTGTTGTAAAAGTGATCAACTTTTAGCCCTACTCTTTAGACCTCGCAACAAGCATTGGAAAAGTGCTCTAAAATGAGTTATGGTGTTTAGACCCTCCAACGAGACACACTCAAAGCTATCTAATGGGCATTGCAAATTCCCCAATAGTCATTGAAGCATTTCAGTAGTTTTTGAAAAGTAGAGCATCAAGTTCATACTTTATGGAAAATCAACAACGGGCGTCGATATTACTCCGACAAGCATTGAGGTCAAAGCAAACAACTGTAGAAAGATTAACAATAAGAGTTGAAAATATCCGTTACAAGATCAACAGGCATTGCTTAAAATCAACGGGCATTATCACCTCTAGCGACTAGTTTTGTAAAAAAGTTGTCAGACTGAATGTCAACTATTTCAATGGCTAGTTTTGGAGTTTGGCTATATAAGGAGCATTATTGAAAATTAGAATAGATTGATGAAATCTTAGAGAACATTTGCAAACAACTAAAGAACATCTAACAAGTTATTATGCAAACCTTTTTTGTGTTGCTTTATATTTGGATAGAGTGAGGATTATTTTTGTTACTTGTTAATAGTAGGTTTTACTAAGCACTAAAAGTGTAATTATTACCTAATTTAAAAGGCATTGACACTGCTTGGATCTATCTTTACTAGTGCTTAAAAGGTTGGTATTGTACCTTAGAAAAATACCAAGGGTTGGGTTGGCTTTCTTATTCCTTGTCAAAGAGAGTAAGTGTAAAGGTTGTCTTTGAGGCAGGAAAAGAGAAGGTTCTTCCTTAGCCTGGAAAAAGGCAATGTTTATTCTTGAGCTTGCAAAAGAATAGAAAGGCCTAAGTGAAAGCTTAGGGAGTAGAGTAGGCATATTGTCGAACCACTATAAAAACTGTGTTGTTTATGTTGTTGCTTCTACATTATTTATGTGTGTTTGTTTTTACAACCCAATTCAACCCCTTTTTAGGTTGCCTTATTTGCATCCAAACCAATAAGTGGTATCAGAACCTAAACTCTTTTGAAACTTACATGCAAGAAGGATACGATCATGACAACCATTAAGTTTTCTTTCTATGGAAGTTTTCCCAAAAATGGACCAACTCAAACTAGAGGAAGTAGTATATTAATAGAGCTTAAAGACCACCATCAAGAGGAAAGGAGGAGAAAGAGCTTAATGAATTCCACATTCACAAGTGATATGAATTCTCCTGTAACAGAAAGATAAAGAAGAGGAAGGTTAATACGAACGAGGTTGATTATTGGATCCTTATTCATATGTAGAACACAAGTCCCAAGTCGTAATTCAAAGATCAATAAGATAAACTCTCAAATCTCAATCAGACCTCTAGAAAACTTATTTCTAGCAACCTAAATTAGAAAGATTTAAGAGGTGTTAATCTCAATATTAAATTAACTAAGTAATTTAAGACTTATATTGAACAAGTCTGTGAAATTATTAAGAACTCACTTAACAATCTTACCAAGTCCTATTAGAACTCAAAAAGAGAATTAACTCTCACAAGTAATTTTCTACAAAAAATATTCTCCAATCATTCATTCATTGATTCATTTGGCTAAATAAGAGGGGCTATTTATAGCTTTTAAAACTTTTAAAAAACCCTAAAAATTACTTCCTAATTAAACTGAATTGTCTATACTATTTAGAAAAAAAGATTCTCTTAAGCTAAATAGGAAAAAAAACTAAAAGATACATCAGATATCTTCCTAATTATAAAAGAAGTTTCTTACATAAGAAAATGACATAAGTTTCTAACTAGAAAAGGAAGATAATGATATGTTAAGATCTTACCAATCTTAAAAAGATATTTTGACTTGACTTTTTTTTTTTTTTACTTTTCTTCCATATGTGCCACCCCTTCATCAGTTCCTCTTTAAGACTTTTATTCTTCCACCAAAGGATGCTTGGAATATTCTTGAAAGTTTCTTAGAATATTCTATAATATTTTTGGAACCTTCTAGAATCTTCTAAAATATTTTTGTGCAAATTTTCTCCGTTTGTAGAGTTGGACTTTTTTATTTCATTTTGAGAATCCATATATGAATGGAAGCATAGAAATGACCATTCTGCCTTTGTGAAGAAAATTGTCCAAATAAGGCAAGTTCAAATATCGTAGTCCCAAATATGGCAACCAAAAATAAAGCAAGTTCAAATACGACAATTCCAAATATGGCAGGTTTTGAAGCTTTTGTGATGTCTTCCTTCTTTTGAAGAATATCTCCTTGCTAGTCTCTTTCATTCTTTGTAACCTTAAGCTTGCCCCTAACTTGGTTCATATCATTCCCCCTCTCTTCAAAAAGATTCGTGCTGGAATCTTAGCCTACAACATAATAAAAATCAATTATAAGAAATCACAAAGATAAATCTAAATCTAATTTTACCATGCAAATTACAAGTATCTCCACTGGATCAAATACAACTCACATAAAAACCACCTATAGAAAGTTAGAACGCACCAAAGAAGTAGGAAAAGAATGAAAAATGAAAACAAAGTAACTAAAAGAAACCCTAGAAAATATTTTCCATCTAGTATGGAGAAAAACTAAAACATCAATTTTCTTTAAAACAAAACACTAAAAGATCTAGTTTATCAAAAAATGATTTAGAAATCAAATAAGAACAAGAAACATAAGAATTTTTTAAATCAAAAGAAACTTTCTTACTAGCCAACACCTAAAACAAAAAGAAGAATAAAACAATGGTTTATAAATATTAAAACAAGAAGAAGAACATTTAGAAAGATAGAATTTTGAAAAACATGAAATAAGGTCTTTTAAAAAGAACACACTTGTAGAATGAAAATAAAACATAAAAATAAGAATTATAAGAAGTCAAACTCCTAAAATTAAAATAAGACAAGCTAAAATTAAATTTAAAAGGAAATAAACATTTAAAACAAAAGGAGTTATTTGAAACACAAAAACATGAAGAGAAATGTTTATCACTAAAAGAGAAAGGATTAAAAATGTTAAAACATAAATAAGAACTATCACGTTGAAAACAAGAAGAAAAACTTGAAATACAATTTGAAGAAGAAGAACAAATGCTAAGAGAAGGAGAAAAATGTTTAGAGCAAAAAAGATCTTTTAAAATGCAAAAGCAAGTATTTAAAGAAGAAAACATATTAGAAATGCAAAAACATTACTTAAAAGAAAAAGAACTACACCTAGAACACATAAAACAAGCATAAACATCTAAACAATAATTAGAGAACTCCTTTTTACACGAATTTGCAATCTCACTCTTCATTATATCACCATTATCAATATTAAAAGTTAAATTGGCTTGGTTTGCTAGGCTCTTCAATTGAAAACTATTCTTCATAACCTTGCAAAAAAGACATAAAAACACTATACAATATATTGTAAATTTAATTAATAGTGTAATACATCATTTTGAACAAAAACATTGTTGTGGCCCTTTAGGAATAATAGCTCTCATCACTCTCTTTTTCATATAGTTTTTCCTTTTTCTCACCATCTTCTTTTACGTGCATATCTTTTGGCTTTGGTGCATCCACTCAAAGCTCTCGTTTTTCCACACTTTGCTCGCACCTCTTATGGGTTTTCTTACAGCTCTCTTTTTACTACATAATTATTTCTTTTTAACTCTCATGTGCAATATCTCTCTCTTTTTATTTTATTTTCTTTTTAAACATCATCATAATTTTTTTTTTACAACAAATACATCATCATGCTTGAGGTTTACAATTTGAACATTGGAACAAACTTTTAATGGTGGTACCTCATCATCATGTAAGCTAGTACTGTCACCATCTTCCAATATAATGCAGACATATTCAAGCTCTTGGCTTTTAATGCTAGTATCAACATGTGAAAAAGAAGTTTGAATGTCAAATATACCTTCAAAAACAAGAATCTCATCATCAGTGGTAGCCTTTTGAACTTTTTTTCCATTGGTTTTTATCATGGCTATCTCCCTTTGGTGGTATTCTTTACTACCTTTAGAATTGAACAAGTCTCTTTTTATTGAACATTGATTTCGCATGGCTAGCTTCAGTTCTTCCTAAGTTGAAATGAGGTCCTCTCCATAATATTCTTTAGCCAATGTCAATTGTTTCCACTATAACAAAGCATTATCTTTAAATTGAAAAGTAGCAGCTAGTACCTTATTTTCCTCATAACAGTTGTGGCATTCAAACACAAGTTATACTTGCTTTTCCCATGCTAAGTACTCTTTAGGACCACCTTTTCTATAGAATTTTGTCATTTTTGGCTTGTAGTTATTATCGCAATTATGTTTCAAATTTGAAAGATAATATGCCAATTGTTTCAATTGATCTAACATGTCTTTCATGGAGCACGTAAATTTATATCTTTCTATCTCTTCCAAACTTGTCATTGTATATGAAGAAGTAAGAAAACAAATAGAATCCTCACAACACTCACTCATGTGTTTACATTAAAAAAATGACACTTTCCTCGTGTTTAACTCAAAATTGGCTTTTAACCTTTTATGAACTCACCACTTTACCTCTCAATATTCTTTTCTTTAAGTTCTTTGAGGACTAAATTACTTTACATCAAGTGAACCTTAAACCAAATACAAATAAGTAAAAACTAGTTCTTAAAACACTTACAAAACAAAGGAATTGAAAAGAACATAATGGATTGCACAAATAAATTTCTAAAGATCAAAAAGTAATTTAAGAGTTTAGAAGGAAATTTGGAAGGCAAATTGATGGTTTGAATATGGTAAAAAATATTTCTAGGCTGAATGGAAAAGGAATTTCAAAATTGGCCTTAAATAACATATTTGCAATTCTTAGCTTCTTTCCTTTCCTTTCTTTTCTTTTCTTTTTTCTTTTTTGCTTTCTTTTTTCTTCTCTCTCTCGTTCTCTCTCTTTTTTTTTTTTTTTACTTTTAAAGTTAAAGTCAAACTTAGAATTGCAAGAAACATAAAGAACAACTCAAAAATACAAAAAAAAAAAAAATAGCAATTGTAGGGGTATTGTGGTAATTTTACACTCCCTTGAATTTTGAGCTATGGTTTTTCCCTATACTTTAGAAAACACCAAAAGATTATTAGTAACAAAAAGAAATAATTTGGAAGGAAGAAGGATGAAGAAATTGCAAGAAACAAACTAGAATCAAGTTTTTCTTAATTTAAGGAGATTTTGGCAACACCTAATTTTAAGTAATTTCTTGAATCAATCACTTCAATTCTTTGATCTTGAATTTAGCCTTGGCATTGATACCAAATGATATGAACGAGGTTGATTTTTAGATCCTTATTTGTTTGTATAACACAAGTCTCAAGTCGTAATTCAAAAATCAACAACGTAAACTCTCAAATTCCAATTACACCTCTAGAAAACCTATTTCTAGCAACCTAAATTATAAATATTTAAGAGGTGTTAATCTCAATCTTAAATTAACTAAGTAATTTAAGACCTAGATTAAACAAGTTTGTGAAATTATTAAGAACTCACTTAACAATCTCATGAAGTCCTATTAGAACTCAAGAAGAGAATTAACTCTCACAAGCAATTTGCTAAAAGAAATATTTTTCAATCATTCATTCATTGATTCATTTAGCTAAACAAGAAGTGTTATTTATAGCCTTTACAAAACTTATAGAAAGCCCTAAGAATTACTTCCTAATCATACTGAATTTGTCTATACTATTTAAGGAAAAAAGATTCTCTTAAGCTAAATAAGAAAAAACTAAAAAATATATCAAATATCTTCCTAATTATAAAAGAAGTTTCCAACATAAGAAAAAAACATAAGGTCCTAATTAGAAAAGGAAGAGAATGATATGTTACAATCTTACCAATGTTGGAAAGATATTTTGACTTAAATTTTTTTTTTTTTTTTACTTTTCTTACATGTGTCGTCCCTCCATTAGTTCCTCTTTAGGACTTTTATTCTTTCACCAAAGGATGCTTGGATTATTCTTGGAAGTTTCTTAGAATATTCTAGAACATTTTTAGAACCTTCCAAAATCTTCTAAAACATTTTTGTGCAAATTTTCTTTGTTTGTAGAGTTAGACTTTTTTATTTCATTTTGAGGATCATACATGAATGGAAGCACATAAATGATCATTTTGCCTTTGTGAAGAAGATTGTCCAAATAAGGCGGGTTCAAATATGACAGTTTCAAATATGGTAACTCCAAATAAGGCAAGTTCAAATTTGGTAATTCCAAATATGGTAGCTCCAAATATGGCAAGTTCAAATATGACAATTCCAAATATGACAGGTTTTGAAGCTTTTGTGATGTCTTCCTCCTTCTGAAGGATATCTCCTTACTAGTCTCTTTCATTCTTTGTAACCTTCAGCTTGCCCTAACTTGGTTCATATCAAAGGTAAAAAAAAAAAAAAGTGAAAGTTAGATGCCTCATGGCCTTAGAGGTGAGCTCTTTGAAATAGGCATGCTCTAACCGTTTTGTTAATGATATAGAAGAGGATGATCAAGAGTTGGCAGACATGTTTATTGTTAAAAATCTTATTGAGGCCCTAAAATCCACCAACAATGATCTTAATAAATGTTTTTAAAGAAAAAAAAATTGAAAACTGAATTGGTGGAACTAAAGAAGAGTTTTGAGATATTATAAATGGAAAATGAGGCTTTGATAAAAGAAAAGAAGTTTTGTGAAATTATGTCTTTTCAAAATGAGAGTCTCAAGAAAGAGATCTCAACTTTGAAAAATTCACTTACCACTTTTACAAGAGGAAAAGAAAAACATAATCTTATCTTAGGCTTTCAAAAGACTTCAAAGGATAGACATGGCTTAGGCTTTGATCATTCTAAATCCACTTCAAAGCCAAAGTTTGTGAGAGCTTCTACCAAAGCTAGAACTCCTTTATCTTCATCAAAATCACATAAGCATAGCATAACACTAGCACATGCATACACTAAAAGGCCTAGGCAAATGGCTAATCATGTTTTTATGTATACATCTTGTAAGCCAAAAAGGCAAAATGTGTTACACTCTTTAACTAGAAGAAAATTTTCAAATGCACATGGCCATAACTACTCTCACCCATACTCTCACAGGCCAAAGGCAAATCATGCCTTTATTTATGGAACCAAGTGTTTTAAGAGTGCACAGGTTCCTTCAAGATTTAGGCATTAATCTTTTAGAAAGTTACCTCGCACTTATTCTACAAATGATCTTAAGAAAACATTCATTTGGTAATGCTTTTATTGTGGAAAATTTTGCCATAAAGCATGAGTTATGCTAAGCTGAGAGATGAACATGCTTATACTGCTAACCCCTAAGGAGCCAAAAGAAAATGGGTGCCAAAAAGAGTTTAATTTTGCAGGATTGGAACCTCTTCACCCTTTATTCAAAATGGAGAATTAAATGGTCAGTGGAGCTGCAATTTATTTAAAAATCATAATCTGTAATATATCTTTATCCCTTCTTATTGTTTACCATGTTTTTGCTAAGCTAGAGTTCAATTTATGAATCTCTAGTGACTATCCTTCCTCTTTTGCTTTCATCAACATGTGAAGAGAACATGTGACTCCAAGTAATGTTAACTAGATTATTGTTTGAGTATCTTGGGATATTTGTTAGAAGAAAACATATAGATAGAGGGAGTTTTTCTTCTCTAAGTAATTTATATTTTAGATGTTTGCTTTGCATTTGAGAAATCTGATCTATAAAGGGGGAAAATTTTTCTATTTTTCTTTGAGCATATCTTTTTGTCATGACAAAAAGGGGGAGAATTTTTGGATGCTTTGATTGATATGTGTTTTGATTGGTATCTTAAGTGGTGTATTTAGTATCCAACTTTGTGTTTCAACATTTAATATCCTTTGTGCTTTAAGTTTTGAATATTTTGGTATAAGCATCTTGGTTTTGTCATCATTCAAAAAATGGGAGAATGTTTTGTCAATGGGGAGAATGTTTGAAGAACATGTGACCCTAAGGCATTAGTCTCACTTCCCTATTTTGAATGATATGTTTGAATGATAACAAAACAATAACAAAACTAAGAGAAGTTCTAATGTTTGTATTTTAGTATTTTTGTATCTTATAAATAGACCCGACAATTAGTAAAGGTGGAGAATAATTGCAATGGACAGTGAACAACTTTTAATGGGCATTAAACAACACACCTAAAGGGTGTTGAACACTTCAATGGTCATTGAACAATGTGCAATGGGTGGTAAATATATGATGCAGATGCCTAAAGCATTATGAACCATCCAATGGGCATTGAGAAACTCATAATGGGAGCCAGAGAAATGATCCAGTTCGAGCTGTGTTCAAACTTGTAATGGGCGTTGATCAGGACCTAGCAACAGGCATTGCATAGTCATAACAAGTGATGGAAAAGCGATTAACTTTGAGCCCTACTCCCTAGACCTTGCAACAGGCGTTGCCTATTTTCAACAAGCATTGAAAAGTGCTCTAGAATGAGTTATGGCTTCTAGATCCTCCAACAAGGCATACTCAAAGCTCAACAGGCATTGAAGGTATATCCAGCAGGCATTGTGAATTCTCCAACGACCATTGAAGCATTTCTACAGTTTTTGAAAAATAGAGCATCAAGTTCATGCTTTATGAAAAATCAATAATGGGTTTTGATATTACTCCGACAGGCATTGACATCAAAGCCAATGATCATGGAAAGATTAACAATGGGCATTAGAAGTATTGGTTACAAGATCAACAATCATTGCTTAGAATCAATGGGCATTATCACTTCTAATGGCTACTGAACATCAACTATTCTAATGGCTACTGAACATCAACTATTTCAATGACTAGTTTTGGAGTTTAGCTATATAATGAGCATTTTTGAAGACTAGAATAAATTGATGAAACCTTGGAGAACATTTGCAAACAACTAAAGAACATCTAGAAAGCTATTATGCGAACCTTTTTGGTGTTACTTTGTGTTTGGGTAGAGTGAGGATTGTTTTTGTTATTCTTTGAGAGTAGGTTTTCTTGAGTACTAAAAGTGCAATTGCTACCTAATTTAAGAAGCATGGACACTGCTTGAATCTATCCTTGCTAGTGGTTAAAAGGTTGGTATTGTACATTAAAAAAATACCAAGGGTTAAGTTGGTTCTCTTGTTCCTGGTAAAAGAGAGTAAGTGTAAAGGTTGTCCTTAAGCCTGAAAAAAGGAAAGTTATTCCATAGCTTAGAAAAGGGAAGATTTGGTCTTGAGTATATAAAAAGAATAGAAAAGCCCAAGTGAAAGCTTGGAGAGTAAAGTACATTAACAAACCACTATAAAACTTTGTATTATTTGCATTGTAGTTTCTGCATTATTTGTATGTGTTTGCTTTTACAACCTAATTCACGCTCCTCCTCTCTTTGGTTGTCTAATCTACATCCAAATCAACAAATCTTCTCCACTAAAACACCTAAACCTTGTAGTAACTTCTTAGTACTATAAAAACTATCAGTTATTATATTATCTTTAGTTAATGACTTACTATACCATTGTAAAATATCATTGTAACACTTTTCAAATAAATGGTCCGATTTGATATTCATCGGTCGGGAAACTACTAATAACTTGGAATATTTTTTGCAACCAAGCCAAAAATCCTCATTAGTTGCATCCAACATATCATACAACTTCTAAGAAGTTAAATTGAAAACTTCACTCACCCCACTAAAATCAAAGCCTAACTAGCAGCATCTATTATCATATTATAAAATGCATTAGGTTTAGATTTAGTAGTAAACACGTTATTAAGTGGAAGCTCATGTTCATTTGTAGTTGAAGTTCCAAATCCATACACTTCACCATCCAAACCATTTGTAACAACTAGCAACAAAATCCTTTTGGGCAAGATGTAATATTATTATATTAGAGTCTAAATAACTATGATTCTGGCATTTCTTATAATTACACGAATATCTAATCTTATTCACGTCCATATATTCAACTTAAGAAATAGCAAATTGAATGAAATTGTTTACACCTTTTAAAATTTTTTACCATAATAAACCATCCTTAAGTCTAAAGTACATTCAATTGTTATCTGATCTCATTACATTATCCTGAAAATTGTAAACAAACAGTGTAATTGACAATACATAAAACATATTTCTTTTTATAATTTTTAAAATTTTTTTTATTGTTTAATATCTAATACTATCTTTTTATCTCTCTTTATTCGTAAGGTATAAACCTAACCTATTTAGAAACTCATTATATACAATCACTTACTGTAGTAATATATTTCACATGGCTACCAAAATTTAGGCAACATCTTCACCAAATTCTTCTAGTGTACCAAAATGAAAAATGTTGTACAACTTTTTCATTATACATGAAGAGAACATGTAAGAGATAATCAAGACCAAAATTTCAAGTTATATTATACAATGAAATTTTCAAACTGTCAACTTTGGACAATTCAGTGTCATCTCATAATCTAATGAGAATGATGTCAAATGAGTATCTATGATTATATCTATATGTTATTTTTAGTATTTTATGAGAAATTGAATCAAATTTCCTACAAAAGAAAATTTATTTCGGTATTTACATTTTGAAAAACTAAAATAAAACAAAAATAAATTTTAACTACAAACATACAATATTCTATAATACAACAATAAATTGGTCAACAAATCAAATCATTATAGAATAGTAGTATATTTTGAAATTCAATGAAAATAAAAATTCAAATGTACTTTAAATAAACTTTAATTTCTAGGGCATTTAATTATAAATTTCTTTGGAATATTATTAAATGTTAGGGTTATGAAATTTTATGAAAGTTGTTTACAATTTGAGAAATTTTTTATCAAAATTTTGTTATGTTATAAAATTTTATTAAATTTTTTGAGTATTTTATGACATTCAAAATTAACTTTGACTTTTTAGGGCATGTTTTTATAATTTATGAAATTTTATTTTTTTATTTTAATACTATTAAATATGAGGGTTATAAAATTGTTTGTAATACAATTTTGTTGAATTTCTTTTAAATATTATTAATTTTATGGAATTTATTAGAAGATTATTAAATTATGCAATTTAATACAAATTTTATTAATATTAAATTTTATGAAAGTTATTTACAATTTTAGGCATTTTTATTAAATTTTAGAATATTTTATATCATTCATATTTAACTTTGAATTTTTAGGGCATATTGTTTATAATTTATGAAAAATTTTCTTTTTTTGTTTTTAACATTATTAATATGAGGATTATGAAATTTTATACAATTAAATTTTACTTAATTTATTTTAAATATTATTAAATTATTTGGAATATTAATTAAATTATGAAATTTTATTAAAATTAACTTTTATGAGATTTTATTAAAATTAAATTTTATGAAATTTTATTATTTTTTAACATTATTAAATATGACAATTGTGAAATTTTAAGGAATTAAATATAATTGGATTTCTTTTAAAATATTTAAAATTTTATGAAATTGTTGAAATATTACAATTTGAGGCATGATTTTGAAATATTATTAAATCTTATGCAATTGTTTTAAATATTACTAAATTATTATATCTAAAGCAAATGGTATTAAATACTATATTTTATGGAATTTCATAACATACAAAATTTTTGAATTTCATAATATACAAGTATTTAATAACATACAAAATATTTTGATTTCATAATATACTAATATTTCATACTAAAATAAAAATCTTTAATAATATACAAATTTATTTAATTTCATATTAAGCATTTATAATTTAAAAAACTTTTAAATTCAATATTTATCTCTTGAAGCGCAGATTTTCTATAGAATGCATCGAAAGAAAATTACTATCTAATTAAAATATGCACATAAAAAATTATACATAATATCTGTACACAACTTTCAAAATTATAAATATGAACTAAATAAATTACTAATATTTTTCATCATTTTTATACACAAAAAAGTATAAATAGTATAAATTAAAGAATTTATACAATAAAATATTTTCTACAATTTTGTAAAATTATAAAATTACAGAATTTAACATAAATTCTTAAAAAAATATTACAGCACAATAAGTTCTACAAATTTATAAAATTATATAATTACATAATTAACATAAATTCCTAAAAATTTACAATGTTTATAAATTACAACATAATAATTTCTACAAAATTATAATATTAACATAACTTTATAAAAAAAAATACAACTTTATAATTGCATCATAATATTTTCTATACTTTTATAAAAATATGAAATTAAATAATTCAATATAAATTCCTAAAAATAACAACTTTATAATTTACAACATAATTAATAATATTAATTACAACATAAATTCCTTAAAAACTACTAAAAATTTTACAATATATATTTTACCACAAATTTTATATAACATAATTGCCAACATTTTTAACAACAATTTAACTTAAATTATAATACAACGTAATTTAACATAAATTCTATAAAATTTAAAAATAATATAATTTCACAATTAACATAAATTGTAAAAAAAAGTACAACTTGCATTATTTACAACATAATCTTTTCTACAATTTCATTCAAGTACAAAATTACATAACTTAGTATAAATTCCTTAAAAAATTACAACTTTTATTTATTAGTATAAATTCCTTAAAAAATTACAACTTGTATTCATTACATCATAATATTTTCTATAATTTCAAACAATTATGAAATTACATAATTCAAAATAAATTCCAAAAAATTACAACTATTATAAATTACAACATAATTATTTCTACAATTTTATACAATTACAAAATTACATAAATAAACCTAAATTTTAAAAAAATTACAACTTTCATAAATTTCGTAAATTACAACTTCAATAACAAAATAAATTCCTAAACAAATTACTAAAAAAGTGTATAACATAATTTCTCAACAAATTTCCCCAATCGCACCAAAATTCTACAAAATTCCCAGAATTTCACAAGATTCCACAAAATTCACATAATTTCATATATCCAGAAATTAACAGCGTATACAATATCACAATTACATATTACACATTCCCACATTTTCACAGAATTTATACAATCATATAATTTATAAATTCATCGAATTAACAAAATGCTAGAATCCACAAATTCACAATCCCACAAAATTTCACAATTCACAGTCCCACAAAATTTACAATACCATAAAATCAGTCCCATAAATTTACAAATTAATTATGTCAATAAAAATAATTAATTATATCAAAATTAAGCATCACTAACACAAATTTACAAATTAATTAACATTAATTAATTATATCATTTTTTTAAAAAAAAAATAGACACCCCATTTTCACAACTATCAAAGCCCTAATTTTAGGGTAGTTTTAGGGGCTATAAAGAGATGAAGAGGAAACTTATCATTGGTGGCGTCGAATGACGACTTAGAGCCGAAACCAGAGGCGTAGAGAGAGACTGAGAGAAAAATTTAAGAGAGTTGAGACTGGATGCACAAAAAGAGAGAGAGAGAGAGACTCAGGAGAGTCTAGACTAGAGGTACAGAGAGAGAGCGAGAGAAAAACTCAGATGAGTAGGGGAAACAGAGAGAAACAAAGGGAGAGTCTTATGAGACAGAGAGAAATATGGGATTGTACTATTCTAGTAGTTCTGTGATCTGTCTGGTCTTTCAATACAGTTGTTATATATGTAACATAGCATAGAATATATGTAAGACGGAAGAAAGCTGTTCTGTTAAATATAAAAGTTAAGTCTCTTTTTGTTTTAAATGCATTTTAGATAAATCTTCAAGTTTGTCTGAATGATGGATTGCTTAGAATTTATTCAATTCCATTCCTGGTTGGTTCAAGTCCTTAAGTCAATGCTTACGCATTGAGGTTGAAATTTAATTATCTAAAAAAATGGTCTATTTAAATTTTGATGGAAAAAAATTCTGATATTTGTGTTTAAGTCAAACCTTTCATCATTGTCTGAATGATGGATTCAGGTTGAAAATTGATTATCTAAAAAATATACTGAGATTTTGATGAAAAGGAAAAACAATTGACTGCACTCAATCAATTGAGAGCGATTCCAGATTCTTTTTTCAATCAAAGCACTCAAGGTTCTGGATCTTTTTTATACATGTATTAAAGAATTGCCAGGCCTCATCAGGATAAGGCATTTGTCATCGTTGACACGACATAAGGTATTGAAGAAGTTGGATGAGTTATACCAAAGTTGAAGGCATGCCTGTGGGCATAGATTTGCTTTTCAATCTTGGTGTGGCGATCTCAGTAATACAAAGATGTGAGGAGTTGGCAACTGAGTATATCACCAAATATCTCTGGCCCGCAAGTCCTTATAATTGAAGTTAAAGCAAAGGAAGTACCATGCTTGAGGAGGTTGGAATGCTTGAATATGTTGTTCTCCTATCCTTGTCTATTTCAGAGCCTGGAGGATTTATACATGATGAAGTTGGAGAAATTAAATCTCCTCTTCAGCAGAGAAGGAGCTCCAGCACCAGCACCCTCAACAATACCATTATCGCCACTGGATGATGCATTTTCCTGCGTTTAAACATTTAAAATATATTTCTAGCCAAGCTTGAACAATTTGTTCTCACTTGACGTGCTGTCAAACCTTCAAACCTGGAGCAGATTTTTGTGCATCGTTGCGACAACAATATGGAGGAGCTAAGCCACGGCCATTTCATCTCCAGTACTCAGTCAACTGTGCTAAAATTACCATCGAATATTACCAGTAAACCATTGTCACCATTTACTATCAGTTTTTTGAACGTTCAAAGGAATCAGTAAAATGTTTTCTCCCCTGCGAGAATGTAATCATTTTCATTACAGCCTATGACCAGTTCCTCATGTTTGGATTCCCTTTTTCAGTTATGGCACTCTGACAAGAGTGTAGCCAATCTAGTTGTTTGAGAAATGCAGTTTCCTAAGCATAAGTGTACAGATCATGATTTGGGGTGGAATTTATTTATATTTATGTTATTAATTAATGATTATTTATAATAAATTACTTTTCTAAATACATTATATTTTCAATTACTTAATATATATATATATATATATATATATTCGATTCGATTTTATATATTAAAAGTGAATAAAATCAAATCACACAAGATATTATGTGATTTTTTTACTTATTTTTGCTTTTTGGATTTATCAAATTTTTAAAAAAGTTAACTTAAATTTAATTAGATTTTTTTAAAAAGTTTAAAAATAAAAATATTTTTTCTCCATTTTTCATTATTAGAATCCAATTCGAAGATAAATTTTTTAAAAAAATTAGTTAAAAAGTGAAATAAATGGTAAATTTGAAAAAAAAATACTAAAGATTGAAAAAAAATTTTAATAATTAAACTTTTTTATTTTTAATAATAATGTGGGCATTTGAAGTTAATGAGGCTGAAAAATTTTGTAGAAGCTTAGCTTGTTCATTTTTGTTGCAATATATTCCATTTTCAGTGCTACGAAAGTCAACATATTCCCCCTTTCATTGAACAACTAAAAAGTTCTTCGGTAATAACTCAAAGTCATCCTACCGAGCCCACAACACAACACCTAAGAACCAAAATAATTGGACAAATAGGTAAGCCCATTGGTTCCAATATTTCTTCCTTCTCCTCCTATTATCCTTTTATTTTGCTCTTCAACGGCCACTAAAATCTAATCCAACAACACTGGAAACACGCTAATCAGTTCAATTCAAGTATGTGATTTTTTTTTCTCATTTTTTCGAATTATTATATTTGTTAATTTCCATTCATCATTTTGCATAATTTGCTTTCTTAGATTAATTGGTGCTTTGTAACTGCAATTAAACGTAACGTATAATTGATGAATTCACTGGTGCTTAATCAGAATTAATTGATTTTATAAGCTTAATCTGGATGTGGAAATGGTTATACAGATTGTGGAGATAAAGCTGGTTCAACAAAATAGTAAATTAATTAGGTTATTAGTATAGCAATTTATTGCATAGTTGTTGCTTCTTGATTGCTGGTGAATCCGATTTGAAATTTTATTAGTGTTGCTTGCAAGTTGAAGAACTATAAAATTGTATAAGATATATCACATTAATAATATTTTTTGTTTTAGAAATGGAGATGTTGCATAAAGCCATGGAAATAGCTGGTTGGAGCTCTTGAGGAAAAGGAGCAAACGTTGAAGAGAAAATTGGAACAATTAAAAAGCATAGAAGCAGATGTCATTATAGAGCTAGAAAATGCAGAGTTGTATTCTGGTAAGAAAAGGAAGAACGAGGTTGTGAATTGGTTGCATAATGTGAGAAGGATCAAAGATGAAGTTCAGAGCTTAGAAAAAGAAGCAAAAGGAGATGGATGGAGCATACTGTTAGGAAATCTCCTGAATAAAAAGACTGAAGAGGTGAACGAGCTGATTGGACAAAGGAATAGATTTCGAGGAGGGCTTCTACTTGATGTGCAACAGAATGATAGTGGTGCATTGCTGGCCCCAAAATTAGTTGGTCGAGCATTTCAAATAATTAAGGATATTATATTGGAATGGTTAATGAAGGAAGATGTCTTAAGCATTGGAGTTTACGGGATGGGAGGAGTGGGTAAAACCACACTGATGACGCATATCCATAATGAGCTCGAAAGACAAAATACTTTCCATTCTGTATATTGGATTACTGTATCGCAAAATTTTAGCATTTATAATTTGCAAGATGCTATAGCCAAAACTATCCATTTTGATCTTCATAATGAAGATGATGAGAAGAAAAGAGCTAGAGAACTATCAAAAGCATTGAATCAGAAAGGATCATTTGTTCTCATACTAGATGATTTGTGGAACAATTTTGATCTTAAGAAAGTGGGCATACCTATTTCAATGGATAATGGATGCAAGTTGATTCTGACAACTCGTTCATTAGATTTATGTCAAAGGATGTGTTGCCAAGAGAAGGTCAAAGTGGAGCCTCTTTTTGAAGAAGAGGCTTGGAACTTGTTTCAGGAGCAATTAGGAGGACCACTTCCTCTGGATGTCAAAGAGATTGCTAAATCCATTGCAAAGGAATGTGCTGGTTTGCCACTTGGAATTATAACAATGGCTAGCAGCATGAGGGGAGTGGATGATGTTTGTGAGTGGAGGAATGCCTTGATAGAACTGCAAGAATCAAAAGTGATAGATGTTTATATGGAGGATGAGGTATTTACAGTACTGAAATTCAGTTATAATCGCTTGTCTGATTTAGCTCTGCAGCAATGCTTCTTGTATTGTGCATTATATCCAGAAGATCATAAGATCAAAAGAGATGAGTTGGTGGATTGTTTGATTGATGAAGGAATAATAGAAGAAATGAAGAGCAAGCAAGCAGAAATTGATAGGGGACATTCCATGCTGAATAGACTTGAAAAAGTTAGCTTGTTGGAAGGTGTTATGGATTATTATAACAAATGTGTGAAGATGCATGACTTGATTAGGGATATGGGCATCCAAATAATGAAAGTGGATCCAAACCAAGCAATGGTTCAAAGTGGGAAACAGTTAAGAGAAATGCTGAGTTTGGAGAAATGGAAAGAGGATCTTGTGAGATGTTCATTAATGTTTAACGAAATTGAGGAGATTCCGTCTGGCTACTCACCAAGGTGTCCCAATCTTACAACTTTATTGTTGCGCAGCAATTATAAATTGAGATCAATCCCTGGTTCTTTTTTCAAGCAAATGAATGGGTTGAAGGTGCTTGATCTTTCTGAAACAGGAATTAAAGAATTGCCAGGTTCCATTTCTCATTGTGTTAATCTAACTGTATTGTTGCTCCGTGAGTGCGTGTTGCTAAGTGAGGTGCCGTCATTAGCAGAGCTTAGGTCATTGAAAAAGTTGGATGTAAGTGGAACTAAAGTGAAAGAAGTGCCTCAGGGCACAAAAATGCTTTCCAATCTCAGGTATCTCAATCTCTATAGAACAGAAATAGAGGAGTTCCCATCAGGGATATTACCAAAGCTTGCCCATATGCAATTCCTCAAGCTTGGGTTTTCATTCAAAGTTAGAGGAGAGGAAGTAGCATCTTTGAGCAAGTTGGAATTCTTGTAATGTTGTTTCAATGATATTGGTGAGTTGAACTCGTACGCAGCTTCAAAACGTGCGTCTAATCTGAGCCAATACCATGTCGTGACAGGAAGGAAGCCATATCATTACGATCCATCAGGATATGGGAAAGTTGTATATGTAAGGGATTGCTGTATTAAGAAAGGGGAAGATGTGCTACGTCTCCCAGAAGACGTCCAATATTTAAAATTTGAATATTGCAACATGGATTGTTTCGATGGATCATTGGCCTCGCCTTCTGTTTTTCAAAATCTTGAGAGGATAGCTATTTATGATATGAAGGAGTTATGTTTCCTATTGAGTAGTAGTAAAGAAGGAGGTCCATCACTTTCATCACCATTGCCAACAGAAAGACCTCATTCTGCAACCTTTTCCCTTCTTAGAACATTTAGTATGTGGAAATGTCCAAGTATGAAAATGTTGTTCCCTGCTGGGTTGTTGTCAAACCTTCACAACCTGGAAAAGATTTATGTTGGTCATTGTCAAAATATGGAGCAGCTGATAGCAATGGAAGAAGAAAGCCATCACAGCAATGTCAGTATTCAATTCACTCTTCCCAAATTATTGACTTTCCATTTGTATGGCTTACCGGAACTGAAAAGCATCTGTAGCAATGGAAAATTGATCTGCAATTCTCTCCAAAATATTTGGATAAAGGACTGTCCAAAGCTAAAGAAGATCCCATTTTCTCTTGTATCGTTGGACGACAATGGCCAAGCATTTCATCTCCCTTCTCTTGAAGTAATGAAGATATATCCAAGGGAATGGTGGGATTCTGTTGAATTGGAACATCCTAACGCCAAGAATCTTCTGCAACCCGTGTGTCAGTTCTATAGATGGCAATATTAAATTACTGTTTGATGAAATGGGGCGTTTTTTGTTTTCTTAGTATATTTTGGTCTGATTGGTTTGCATTTATACCTTTATGCAGATGTTTATTGATATAAGTTCTCTTCTTGATTATATTTTGAATTCTCAAGAAACAGAGGTTTTTTTTTTTTTCCCCGGAGTAGGGCTGAAATTTTCGCGGTATTTATTCGGTATACCGCCAAAACCGAACCGATAAACCGAACCGAAACCGAAACCGGTCCAACCATAAAATTTTTGGTATTAAGGTTTGAGTTTTTTCGGTTTCGGTTTCGGTATTTAGGTTCGGTTTGGCGGTATACTGTCGGTATACCGCCATCAAAACGACGTCGTTTTGATGGA
>CATIWR010132656.1:0-32390 GCA_949677035.1 Omphalea diandra | reverse complement strand
TACATGTTACTTTGGAATACATCAACTTCTTCATTTCTTCTTGAGGGATTGATTCAATTCTGCAATAACAACACTTATTTGAAACATTAGTGATGATTAATCTACTTTGTCAAGATCAAAAGAGGTTTTAAACCTAGGATTAATTATCCTAGTTCAACAATTTTTTATAAAACAAACGAACAAAAAGACTAAAAGTATGAAAGAAAAGCCCTTAAAGGCCTATCTTCTACTACTATAAAAAAAAAAAATATACAGAATAGCGTGGAAATTAGCGATGAAAAATTTTCGTCGTTAATTCGCTATAATTTTGTGAGAGATTAGTGACAAATCCAAATCCCTCATAAAACTGGCGTCAAGTTGGCGACAATTCAATAACGACAGCTTTAACGACAAATAGCTCTATCGTAAAAAGCTAGCGATGGAGAGTTTTGTTGCTAAATTAGCGCTAATCCCTAGTTATTGAACAACTTTAAGAATTTTAGCAACAAAATATTTTGTCTCTAAATAGCAATAAACTATTTCGTCTCTATATAACGATGGAAAGGTTTCACCACTATTTGGCGACGGAACATTCTATCGCTACTAAAGAAATTTTCCATCAGTAATCCTAAGGTAAAAATCAATGGGACCCCCCTCTCCTCTCTTTCTTCTTCCCCTCCCTTTCTCTTCTCTTCCACCGCCTCCTACCTCCTCCCTTTCTCTCTCTCTTTTTCTTCTTTCCATCGTCGTCGACCATGCTAAAGTCACCCTCCACACCGAACCTCACTTGGTCGATGCTCATCTTGATATCTCTCTCCCCTCTGTCAGCCGACTGATCCTCTTTCCTCTCATCTCGATTGTAGTACAACTTTACAAGGTTAATTTTTTTCATTTTATTAGTTTTGAAAAATATTAATTTTAGGAATAATGTGATTGCATAATTAATAATACAATTGATTAGGTAATTGGGAAATTAGGAATTAGTAGCTTTTGTAATATCATTGTTTATTTGGTATAATAAATAGGAAATTAAGAATTACTTAATAAATTTATAAATAATTAGATAATTAAGAATTAATTATTATTTTTATAATTAATATTACAATTAATTAGGGAATTAGAAATTAATGATTGTGTAATAATTAATTAATGCAAGTAATTATGAAATTAAGAATTAATTTTTCTCATATTAATTTATTTTGTATATTAATTAGGAAATTAGGAAGTAATTAGTAATTTTTTTAATTATCAAATTAAGATATAATTTATATTTTTTGTAATTAATTTTATAAATAATTATTAAATTATGAATTATTATTAGAAAATTAATTTTATAAATAAAATTTATATTTAATGAAGAAATTAAAAATAATTGGTTATTTTGTTATTAAGTATGAAATTAAGATATAATTTATATTTTTTAATTAATTTTATAATAATTATAAAATTATGAATTAAATATTAGTAAACTAATTTTATAAATAAATTTTATGTTTAGTGAAGAAATTAGAAATTAATTGGTAATTTTATTATTAATTATGAAATGAAGATATAATTTACATTTTTGCAATTAATGTTATAATTAGTTATGAAATTATGAATTTTATATTATTAAGGAATTATGTGATATTAGAAATTACAAAAATATAAACTTAAATAAATTAGAAAATTATGAATTAGATATTAGGAAACTAATTTTAAAAATGAATTTTATATTTAATGAAGAGATTGGAAATTAATTAGTAAATGTGTTCTTCATTGTAGTATATTAATTTATTTAGTATATTAATTAGGAAAATAAGAATCATTATTAATTGGGTAATTAATTAAGACATTACAAAGTAATTTTAGTATATTATTTTATTTTGTATATTAATTAGAAAACTAAGATTGAAGTATTATTTTTTAATTATTTTTATAATTATGTAGAAAATATGAATTAATTATTAATTTTATATATTATTTAGGAATTATAAGATATATAGAAAATCAATTTTATAATTAATTTTTATCATTAATGATGAAATCATGTTTTAATTATTAATTGTATATTAATTAATTACATTTAGTATACTAACTAGAATTTCAATTAAAATTAAGAATTAGGTCATTTTTATCTATTGAATGTTGCATTATAAGTAATTATTGAATGTTATTATTAATAATTGAATTATTGAATTTTGCATTATTTCATAATTGATTTGTATAAATTTAAAAGAATGATGATTACATGTGTGGAGTTGTTATATTTATTTGTGAAAAATTATTGTGTTAGACATGGATTTTTTTTTTTTTGTGCAAATTTTTACGTAATATTGGGGGTTATAGGTGAAGATATATTAAAAATATTTTTCTTATTATAAGGGCGTCGATTATAAATCTCATGTATGTTCTAATTATGTCAGAACTCTGCTAAAATTTTGTTAAAATATTAAGGTTAAGCAATGGACACCAATTTAGAGAAGTATTAATAATAAATGTTAATTATTTGTATAAATATAAAAAAATGATGATTACAAGCATTGAGTTGTATTAAATTCTGAAAAATGATTGTGTTAGAACTGTATTTTCTTGCAGGTTTTTACATAGTATTTGAGATTATTGGTGGAGATATATTAGAAGTGTTTTTCTTAAATTACAAGAACATTAATTATAAACCTCATATTGAGGTTTAGTAAGTACCATGCAGACTCAAACAACTAGCTACCATACAGACTCAGATAGCTCTTGTACTAGCATCCCGTCAACACCTTCTTTTGCAGAGGACTTTAATTATGTGGAGGTATATAATAACCTAGATGATTAATTTTTTTTTTCATATTTATGTATCTTATATGTACACTGTTAATGTAAATACATTAAAATTTTATTTTATTTTTAATAAATATAATATTTTCATATATTGTATTTTTTATATTAATTTTAATAATATAAAAAAAATTCAGAGACATATAAAATTCAATAATATGAAATTTTAAATTATTGCTAAAGATTTGCTACGAAATTGCAACGGATTAGTGACTAATCTGCCACTGAAATCTGCTTAATTTATAATGGATTTGTTTGTCGCAAAAAATTCTTCGCTAATCCATTACAAACTTAGCAATGAATTAATGACAACCTTTTCATGATTGAACAATCCATCACTAGCCCTTAGTGACTAGCTGGTTTGTGACTGACCTAAGTCTGTCGCTATTTCATCAATAAGGACCATTAGCAATGGAATTTATCGAATTAACTACAAAAAAATTCCATTGATAATTTGGCTGAATTTTATAGTGTACTCCTCCCATACCTATCCTAACTGATAAAGGATTTTAGTCCTTAGAAATGTATAATGATCTAGTTGCCCCCTAAACTTTTTAAAAATAACTTCATAAACTCAAATTAATTTTTTAAGTCAAATTAATCTCTGATTTTGCTCAAATAGTTTTAACAAAATCCTATTTTAACTAGATGATAAAGCATGTATGACTCGCCTTTGTCTTGACATATAAAGTGCCATAAAAATATCTTTTTAATAATTAAAATAAAAAAGTCTTTCTCTCTCTCTAGAATAGAATTAATCCATCGTATTTTTGTTCAGAAATTCTAGTTGCTAAAGCACATGCAAATCAACAGTGGACATGATATATTTTGATATACGAAACATAAAGATGAAAATGAATAAGAATACAAGATACAAATCAATAGTTATTAGCACACGATTAACAATTAAAATGCAAATATGTGTACCAAATAGTGAGATATGATTTATTTTTTAAAAGAATTAAAATAAAATATAAAAAACTAAATATTTGTCTTATGCAGAAAATGTTATGTGCTCTTACTCATAAAAAATGACTACTACAAAATTTATTATTTACACAAATCAAGTGTGAATCTAAAGGAGTCAACTTTAATAATCTTGAAGTTAGTATCTTAATTTTTGTGATCACTAAATTCAATCTAGTCTTACCATTTCTACCAGCAAATAAAGAGTAAATAAGGATTAGATTTATATCAATAATCTCCATAACCTATTTCCCATTATATTTATCATCAATATGAGTGATATGATCCTAATTGGCTCCCATCATGAGGATTTACTCAAGATCAAAGGATTAAGGTCAAGAGCAGGCTTAAAGAGGGTTAATGATATAAATCACAATGCTAACCAAAATATTTCCAATTATTTCCAAGATCCATTACAAGGGATTGAAAATTCAATGACTAGAACAAGGACTAAAGAATGAAAGAAGTATTGCAAGGATTGATCATAGAGATACAAGAGGAAATTTGAGGATTTTCTTCAAGCCAAAACCAAGCCATTTGTACTTAAATTGCATGGGAGGAACCTAAAGTTGAAAGCTATAAAGGAAGAACAACATATTTAAAAGAATAAACATGGCACATGGCCATGTGCCTTAAACACATAGCCATGTCTCAAGTGGGCAGCAGAAAACTAAAACACATGGCTTAAACACATGACCATACATCTAGGCACATGACCATGTCTCAAGACCAAGGTTTCAGGTAGTGAAGACTAAAAACAAATGGCTTCGCAACATGGTCAAGCGTCAAGCTATCACATTTTGTTAAGTTAGGATCGTAGCAATATATGACCAAATCTCGTGGCCACATGTTTCAAGTTTCCATTTTCTCTTTTTGGTTAGCTAATTTTTGAGTTATTTCTTTCCTTTTTAGTTAGGATTCTTATTTAAAATGTGTTTCCTACTTAGATATGACTTTGTTTAGGAATTTTAGACCTTTTTACGTAGGAAATTTCTTTTTTTAAGGCTTTATATAAACCATAACATTGTATTACAAATTAGTTTAATTAATATTATTGAGTTTTGGGCAAGTTTGTGCTATGCTTTCTTGTATTCTTGGTAGAATAAAAAATTAGACTTTTCAAAGAAAGTGATAAACTTTTGTGGCATCTTTAAGATTAGAGTTTTAAGGACTTAGTTTTCTTAGGGTTTTAATCTTTTGATCATCAACTTAATTTCTAGCTTTCTTGGGCAAAGTTAATAATCATATAAAGAGTTCTTAGGGCGGGTCTCATAGCGAGTTCTTTATCAATTGGTATCAAAGCTCGACTCTAGAATAAGGTTGTGTATCCTTTGTTTATCATTTGTTTCTCTTTGTTTTCATTTCTCTACATCTCTTTCTTCTAGTTCTATCTTCCATCTATCTTTTTTTTATGTGTTTCTTTGTGTCTGTGTATCAATTAAATTGAATGTCATTGATTTCAAATTATTGGTGTTGGGTTTTAGTATACATATTTGAAGTTTACAATTCTTTATAATTGTTGGGTTTCAAATTATCATTATTGGAGTTCGCATCACTTGAACTGAAAGTGTTGGTTTGATCTTGTATTGGAAAAAGAAAAAAGTCAAAAAAAAAAAAAAGGAAGAAGAAAAGAAGAAAAGAAAAGGAATTTAAAAAATGAAAAAAAAGGGCTTGCCTTGACACGACTATGCCTTTTAGAAATATTTTGCCTAGTTTGTGTTCTTTGACCCACAACCATATGACTAAGTTATGTGCTGTTTTAGGCCATTTCTTTTTTGAGTTTAACCATCAATATAGGTCCAAATTAAGTTTGATTGAAAGATAAATTGTCCTAAAATCTTTATATATTATTATTTTCAGTTCAAAATACATCTTTACAAGTCCTAACATTCCTTTCTCTTCTAACTTGCAAGTTAGTTTTTTATTCGTGTCATGGATCCATTGTGTTTTATTAGTTTTTTATTCGTGTCTTGGGTCCATTGTGTTCTAGTAATTTTCTCTTATATGTCATTTGCTTCTTTTGGATTTTCCCTATTTTCTTGGTTCTTTTGATTACTTTTCTTTGTGATACCATTTTGCCTTAATTGTCTTTAAAGATTTTGATTTTTAAATTTGCTACCAATCATTGATTATTTTTTGAGATCTGTTGATTTTGATTCTTTTAAGAACATAAAGAAGGCTAGATTAAGAGGTAAAAGGTAAAAGTGGTGAGTTTATTGGAGGGTAAAAGCCTAGTTTATGTCAAACACGAGTGTAAGAGACGTCTTTTTGAGACTAAATATGTGAGAAAGTGCTTTGTGAGGTTTCTTCTTATTTCACAATGGCAGGTTTGGAGAAGGATCTTGAATTTATGTCCTTAATGAAAGACATGCTAAATAGATTGAGAGGATAAACATAAGGTGAGCCAATAAAAAGAAAGATCGAAAAAATACCATTGTTGATAAGTTTAAGTTACAACCATATGCTAAGGAGGATGAGAGACAAAATCATTCTAAAGGGAGTAAATCTAATCCTTCATGGGAGTACCAATGGAAAGGTGACAAATTTGTTATAACATAAAAAGGAAAAGCTAAACAAAAAGAAGAGGTCTTTGTTTTAAAAAGTACAATCGAAATTCCAAAGTCTTCTTCTTTACATGATGATATAAGTTTTGGATACCAAGAATTAAAGTTTGTTACTTTCCAAAACCCATGTAAAAGAGGTATAAACATGTTGGAGAGTGGTGATCTAGAAAATACTAGTTTACATGATGATGAAATGCCAGTAGTTGAGGTTTGTTCCAATGCTCGAACTGACAGTCCCATACATGATGATATGATTGCAAGTGAGAATGATAATGATGACCTTAAAGAAGAAGATAAAATAATAATGAGCGAAAGAGAAAAATAAATATTTGTGTAGCAGAAGGAGAGTTGTGAGAAAACCATATAGAGGTGTGAGGTAAAAGAGGAAAAATAAGAGCTTAGAGAGGATGCACAAAGTAAAAGAGATGTGCATGCAAAAGGAGAAGGTGAGGAAGAACAAAATCTTTATGTAAAAAAGAATGATGTGAGAGGAGCCTATTTTTCTCCAACACCCATAACCATATTTTTGTTACAAGGGACAAATTTTGCTACTAATGATTTATATGATATTTTTTATAATGCTTTTGTGTCTCTTTTAAAGGGTTGCAGAGGTTTTTCTTTTTAAAAAAAGAGCCAAGAGGAATGCCATCCATGGGAAAAGATGAACATCAAGTAGAGTTCATTATTAGTTTTATAGCCAGTTATGAACAAGAAAGTGCATTAATGAAAAAACGCGAGGTTGAAAAATAATTATTTTCTTCAAAATTATTTATTGCACTTTTATGCAAAAAAAAAAAGAGTCTTGTTTTTAAACCTTGTTTTGTTTTCAACATTTCTAAGTTTTCTTTTAGTTTTAAACTTTCATTTTATAGGAAACTTTCTTTTGATTCTAAATTTTGTTTTACTTCTAATGAATCTAGGTTTCCTAAAATTTGTTTTGCTAGACTCAAATGTTCTTTATCTAATGTTTTTGTAAAAGTGTTTGATGCTTTAATGTTTGATCATATTAGGTGGAGAAAGCATTTTTACAATTGGTGTTCTATTAATATTTTCTAATTTAGATGGAATTCCTTTAAGTTTTGTTTATATGAATATGTGCGATTTGTGTTTGAACCTAGTGGAATGGTTTCGATATATATTTGGTGTTCTAAATTTTCTTTTGTGACCTCATAGATTAATTGCCATAAAAAAAATTACAAGGTAAGGAAAATATGGATGCCTATTCTATATCGCAAAGGTATAAACTTCCTTCTACTTTAAACACTAAATCTTTGGTTTTGAGAGCATTAAAGAATTTTATGTGGATACAATGATTTTTGTAAGTTCTTTCATGTTTGTGAAAAGATTGCTTTTAAAAAAATGCTTAAGGCCTATTGGATTTTTGTTTAAAGACAATTAATTATATATGCCTAAATGTATTTTGCATGAGTGTCTAATTAGAGAAACATATGAGGAGGATTTAATAGAACACTTTGGTATGCTAAAAATTTTATATGTTTTGCATGAACATTCTTATTGGTCTAACGTGCAATTTGATGTGCAAATGATTGATGATAGATGTGTTGCATGCGAACAAGCTAAAACCAAAAGTAAATCAAATGGTTTAGACCTAACTTTACTCGTTCCCAATATACTTTAGACTGATCTTTCTATGAATTTTGTTTTAGATTTGCCTAGTTCTAAACTTAGTAATTCAATTTTGTGGTGCTTGACTGTTTTTCTAAAATGACATACTTTATTACATGTTACAAAAATGATAGTGCCATTAATCTTGATAACTTGTTTTTCAATAAGATTGCTAAATTGCGACTTAAGTTAGATCCTAGTGGAAAGATTTGGAACTTACATGGTAAGTTTAGTGTTAGATTTATTTATGTCAGTTCTTATGTTTCTCTTTATCTAGATGTAGGTCAAGATTCAAAGATGAATCTTTTTGAGGAGGGGAGTATGATATGATCTAGTTAGCACCCATCATGAGAATTTACTCAAGATCAAAGGACTAAGGTCAAGAGCAGGCTTGAAGAGGGTCAATGGTATAGATCACAATGCTAACTAAAATATTTACAAGTATTTCTAAGATCCATTACAAGGGATTGAAGATCCAATGTCTAGTGCAAGGACTAAAAGAATGAAAGAAGCATTGCAATGATTGATCATAGAGATACAAGAGGAAATTAGAGGATTTTCTTCAAGCCAAAACCAAGCCATTTGTACTTAAATTGCATGGGAGGAACCCAAGTTGAAAGCTATAAATGAAGAATAACATATTTAAAGGAAGAAACATGGCATATGGCAATGCGTTCCCAAACACACAACCATATCTCAAGTGGACAGCAAAAAATTGAAACACACGACCATGCATTTAGGCACATGGCCATGCATCACACCATGTGGCCATGTCTCAAGTTCAAGGTTTCGGGCAACGAAGACTAAATCGCATGGTTTCACAACATGGCCATGCGTTAAGATATCACGTTTTGCTAAATTGGGATTGCAGCAACACATGGCCATGTCTTGTGGTCATGCGTTTCAAGAACTTTCTATTTTTTCTTTTTGGTTAGCTGATTTTTAAGTTATTTCTTTCCTTTTTAACCAGGATTTTTATTTAAAATATATTTTCTACTTAGATATGACTTTATTTATGAATTTTAGACATTTTTTATGTAGGAAACTTCTTTTTGTAAGGCTTTATAGAAGCTATAACCTTGTATTATGATTTAGAAACATTAACTTTAATCAATATTATTGACTTTTAAGCCATTTTATGCTCTACTTTCTTGTATTCTTGGTAGAATACAAAATTAGACTTATCAATGAAAATGATCAACATTTCTAGCATCTTCAAGATTGGGGCGTTAAGGACTTAGTTTTCTTATGTTTTTAATTTTTTGATCGACAACTTGATTTCTAGCTTTTTTGGGCAAAGCTAACAATCATATAAAGAGTTCCTAAGGCAGGTCTCCTAACAAGTTCTTTATTAATGAGTAATAGGCAAGCCAAGTCTAAGAAACATTGTCTTAGCCTGCCTCATTAATGTCCTTGAATATTAGTTAATCATAATATCAAAGGATTCAATAATAATTAAGCCACCAAATTGCAGTCCTACTAAAAAAAAAATGATGTTCTTGATTGTAGTTCAAAATTGGTTAATCGCTACTAATATTTGAACCATTCGTCTCATCTCTCATATTTCGTTGTCAAAAATTATTATCATTTAAACCCCACCAAAAAAGTACCTTTCAATGGATTCAATCGAGACCATTTAGCATTATTCATTATATCCCTCATCATAATCTCAATCTCATATTCCATTTTTCAAATTATTCATTATATCCCTTAAGGTTCTAATTTGTTGATTGACAACTTAATTTCTAGCTTTTTTAGACAGAGTTAACAATCATATAAAAAGTTTCTAAGGCAAGCGTCCTAATGGGTTATTTATCAATGGGTAATTGGCAAGTCGGGTTTAGGAAACATTGTCCTAGCCTGCATCATTGATGTCCTCGAATATTACTTAATTGTAACATCAAAGGATTCAATAATAATTAAGCCACCAAATTGTAGTCTTGTTAAAAAAAAAATGATGCTTTTGATTGTAGTTCAAAATTGGTCACTAATATTTATAGCATCCTTGTCATCTCTCATATTCCATTGTCATAAATTATTATCATCCAAACCTCAAGAAAAAAGTACTTTTCAATTGATCTAATCAAAACCATTTAGCATTATTCATAATATTCCTCATCATAATCTTAATCTCATATTTTTTAAAAAATTTTTATTCTATTATAATAGTCCTTATCTCAAAATCATGCTATTAAATCCCAGTTAAATACAACTTTTCTTTCTTTAATGGACTCATTAACACCATATTTGTCTTCGTCTCATAAGTATTTCCTTTTCAAAATAAATTGGAAAGTTTTATTAGGAAATAAATAATTATTTAGGAAAAAGAAAAAAGAAAGCCATTTTTATTTAGTGAATGAATGAAAAAGAAGAAGATGAGAAACGTTAGTTGTATTTGTATTTTTTTTTTATTTTTAATTTATTTTACCGTGCATTTTATGTGCATCATTAAAATTTATATTTGAACTTAGTTGTTCAAATGCTTTAGTTCAATGGTTAATTTATTTCAAAAATCAATTTAGATTTATAAGGTATTTTTTTAAAAAAAATTAGGGGCAAATGACCTTTTGTCCCTCAAAAACAAGACAATGGAAATACAACAAAAAGACCAAGAGCTAAAACATTTCAACTTAGCCCTTTGTTTAGTTGGAGAACAGTAAGGAGAAAAAAAAAAAAAAAGAAACTAATCGCAAATCTGTGTGTTGCACGGGATGATTATAATAGTAAAATTTAAATATTTTTAATTTTTAATTTAAATAATTAATTAATTGAATGATTAATTATTATTTTATTAAAATTACTATCAAGTAAATGAAATAAGAACATGTATTTCTCAAAATTTATAATATGTTAAAAGATATTTATAATAAATAATTATCTATTGATTTATACCTTCAATTTTAGATAGCATAATTTCAAGAAAAAATTTATTAAATTTGAGTAAAGTAATTATTGTTAATCAATCAAATAAGTAATATTAAGTATTTCATAATAAAAAATAAAATAATAGATAATTACAATATATATGAGATAATTATAATAAAACATTATTTATTGATTCATACATTTGATCTAGTGTAATATAGTTTTAAAAGAAAATTTGTTAAAATTATACAAAATAATTTTTTACAATTTATTACACTGCTTGCTAATTTTTACATACTTGAAATTTTAAATTTTAGCTTCTTGTTTAAAATTATTACTTTTTGAGTTTTTTTTAATTTATTGTTTAAAAGTTATTTAAAATTTTTACCTTTTAGATTTTTCAATTTCCTCTTTAAATTTTTTTAGAATTTTTATTGTTTAAATTTTTAATTTCTTATTTAGAAAGTCTTTTTATATGACAATTAATTTTTTAAAATTTCTTTTTAGAATTTTTAATATGGTAGTTTTTTATAACATAATATAAAATACATATGATAATGTTATACATAATTATTTGACAAATGACAAGCAATTATTCAAAACTAATTTTGAGATTAAAATTAATATATATTGATTTAAATTGAAATTATTTTCCTTATTTAGTTTGAAAATAAGACAAAGAAAAGAAAATAAATGGAGAAATCACATTTTTTTAATAGTTTTTGGAGAGAATTATACTAATAAAAATTAATTCATTTTTCATGCCCAATTAATTCACCAAACGTACATCGGTAAAATTACGAAGCAGCCACTACGGCGATTTCATTTTTAAGGGCAACGGGCACGTGCGCTGCTACCTGACTCACATCACACTAATCGTCGAGAATGGCGTGGTGTGCTTTGAAACCCTTTAACGTCCCGATGATGAAAGCGGGCGCACTGAGTCCCCGAGTTCCTTTGGCCGCCATCGGCGGCTTTGGCTGTGCTTCGGTTGTCACTACCGGCCTCTGGCGTTCTTCTTCTTCTTCGAGCCCATCGTTTGCTCCTCCTTTCGCTTCTTTAAGTACCGGCATTTCTTCTTGTAATTCTCTCTCTCGCTCTCCATGTGTTTGGGTTTCGATTAAAAAGCTTAAATCTTCTTTTATCTTATCGTTCTTGCTATTGAAATGTTCGTGGCATTCTTTTTTTAGGAAAAGTTGGAAACTTTCTTCAGTGATTAAATTTATGTAAATATTTTGCCTTTGTAATCTATATTCAAGATTTATAAGGGTATCGTTTTGATGATAGGAGCACAATGCAAATTCAAGTGAAGTTTTCAACTTTTGATTGCTTTGTTTCATTATGTTCGAAGTAAAATTGGAAATACTCTGGTGTAGTTTTGAAATGGTTGAAATATGATGGGTTTGTTTCTTAATGATTAAGTTCTGTGAGATCAATTTGGATCTGGATTTATTGGTATAAGAATGGAAGATTTGAAGTTGTTGACTTGTTGTAATGAGTTAAAGGTGAAGTGGAGGGAGGGGTGAAAAAGGGAAAGAAGCAGGTCAAAGAAAGAACAAAGGAGAAGAAATAAGAAGTGGGTGGATGGATATGGAATGGAATGAATAATAAAAAGCTAGCCTAGAGAATGTGTTTGAAGCTCATAGTCTTAATGAAGATGATGTTGATCTGCTCTTCATATATATGCTTGTGTCATAAAAGAGAAATTATTCTGTGTTTTATTGATTATCGTGATGCTTAATATTGGAAAATATATTCATATTTCAGCTAAAAAGGAGGCTGTTGAGACTGAGAAAGCTCCAGCAGCATTGGGACCTTATTCTCAAGCAATCAAAGCCAACAACCTTATATTTGTTTCTGGTGTTCTAGGTCTTATTCCAGAGGTAAATGCCATTATCATTTCAAAATCTGCTTGACAGCATTCCATGTATCTTTATTCTTTATTTGTATATGGAAGATATGGCTCTTTTGGTCCTTAATCACTCTATTTTCACATTTGTATTGAGACAGGCATGCTTGAACAAATACTTCATTTGTTTGAACCCAAAAAAATTAAATAAACAAAGTATGATACTTTTTCATGTGTACTAATTATGTGTCTATGGTACACTTAATCCAGACTGGGAAGTTCATTTCTGACAGCATTGAGGATCAGACAGAACAGGTACATATGCAAACCTTGAACTAGCTTTCATTGCTGTAGGAATTTTATTTGGCTTTGCAAGAAAACCAATTGAATTATTTTTGTCATTTATTTTCAAGGTACACTTGCATGCTCAACCGTTTGCCGATGACCCAAACTCAGCTTGGTCAATGCTCTGTTTGTTTGAACATGCTTTTTGGCAGTATATATTTATTTTCAGACGTTATTTTTTCACTATTATTTAGTATTATGATGTGCGCAAACTCAAGTACAACAGGATTTTGACATTTTTACAAATTTGAAAGGTTGAATTGGTCAAGGAAAATTGTCTGATGGAAAATTTCTTGAATACAATTAGGGAGCTTCTAATGGATCTGAGTAGGAGTTTATGCTGCTTCGTTAATGTGCTAGGTGCATGAATGGATCAAAAGTTTTCTATGTCTTTCTTAGTGTGAACTTTAATAATTTTGCATGCTTGACTTGTGGTGATTGATTTGTATTTTCATTATTACTACATGTTGAAACTGAAGCAAGTACTGTTTTTCTCTGCTATTAATTTGACCTTTGTGCCCTTTGCAAATGCTGTTCCTTGCTGCAAGTCTGCCTGGTATTCTCACCATCTTTAAGAAAATATGTTGCGTGTCTTTACTAGGTCATGCCGATTCTTTTTTTCCCTTTCTATGTTATGTTGATTGGACTTAGGAATGTGAGATTGGTAAATTTTTAGTTTCCAGGCTTCAAAGCTTGTCGATAGTTGATGTACTTCAATTTTTTAAAATTTTCAGGTACTTAAAAATATGGGTGAAATACTTAAAGCTAGTGGTGCTGGCTATTTCAACGTTGTAAAGACAACAATTATGTAAAAGTCTTTCCCTTTGCTTGGGCATTTATTTTTTGATACTGCAAATTGCAAAGCGAGTGAGCTGTCTTCTTTTCATATTTGTTATCTGCAGGTTAGCTGACCTGAAGGATTTCAAAAAAGTGAATGAGATTTATGCAAAATGTAAGTTCTATTGGATATATATATATATATATATATATATAAATAATCTTTGGATTAAGTGAATTTGGCAGGCTAAGTAACACTCAGTTGTCCACTTGCTTGATCAAGAATTGTCGAGCTATCTATGCATTGGTGAAACCAAAAAAAAAAAAAAAATACTGAAAATACTTTTAGATCATATTATGTAAATCTAGTGCATGAGCTAGTGCAAGTCTAGGCTGGACAGCTTTATGCTTTCCAGACAAGCTAGTTGCTGAATCTTCATATAGTCCAAAGATTTTGTACAAATTTTAGAAATTACTTGATATTGAGATATGACATGTCACAGGTTCATTGGCTAAATGAAACCGTGGGTTATTCTTGATCTCTTGTATTTTCCCAACAAAGAAATTTTATATTTTGATTAGCTGTGGGCATGTGTTTTTGAGTTTTTGTAGTAGGGTTGTCTGCTTGAGATCAAGAGCCAAAATTATTCTGAAAGAACAAGTTGTGATGAATGTTGGATTAAGAAGAAAGATTAAATGTTTCTTTTGGCGCTTTTTATTTCGGATGAAAATTGTATCAGATGAAGTTTCTTTAATAAAACAAAATGCTGTTGTTCCAGTACTATGAATGCGGGATTATGTGTACATCCATTATTTTTATCATTGGTCTTGTCTATTCTAATCTTGCAATATGGTTTATATTGCAGACTTTCCAGCACCATTTCCCGCACGTTCAACGTATCAGGTAGCAGCATTGCCAATGGACGCAAGGATTGAAATTGAATGCATAGCTGAACTTCCCTGAAAACTTGACCTCTCGCCTAATCTAAGAATGAACTTAGCTACCCTAAAGTGTCAAAGTTAATAAAGTGGCATGGGGTGAAGGTAAAAATTATGTTTTTCTTGGCTGTTGCTTTGTTTAATGTGACACTACTACTGAAGTAGTGGCCTCCTGGAGGCGATTTAGGTCAAATGATAGCTCCCGATGCCATTGGGGAACTGAAAATGGACAAGAAATTGATCATGTGTTGAAAATTATAGTTGTATGTCTTATGCTTTGCCCGGTTTTGTTTAATATTTAAATATCATATTTTATTTTTAATTTGAAATATATAGTTTATTATTTGATAGTAGAAATAATTAAATTATATAAAATATTAATATTATTAAAATTATTAAATAAATTACAGTTACATATTGTAAGTTACTAGATTTCACGCATCAAAACAATTTGCTTGTTACTACTTTAATATTTAATTAATTAATTGCTATAGTTCCTTAATTGCTATGTTGTTTTCCATAAATGAAATTAAAAAAGCGTATATATATTTTTTAATTTTCTAAGAACTTGCATTAGGAAAATAAAGAAGATTACATAATGTTTTAATATAATAACAAAAAATTTAGCAATAATTTAAATCTTATATGTTTTAATATAATAACTTGCAATAATTTAAATCTTATATAATTTAAATTTAGCAAAAATTTAAAATTTAGCAATAACAAAAAATTTTGCCTTTGTAAATATTCTTTTGATAATGATGATATCATAATTATGAATATTTAATATATTATTAAATAACTAAAGTTTATATTTACTGCGTTTTTCACTATATAATAATCATTAAATGATATCTAATGAATGATATAAATATATAATAACTATCTGTAGAATTTTTTAGCAAGTTCTAAGAATCACGTGACAAATTTTCTATAAAAAGTGTCGCATGACGAGCTTTTAAGAGATCTCGGCTTGTTTGTATGTAAATATATATTCTATGCTAATGGAGTTTCCTGGATTTTTTAGAGCTTCATTCGAAGATTTACATCAACCTTTATGTGCGAGTACAAATGGATTTGTCGCTCAGTTGGGTTCAGTGTGAACTTGCATCAGGCTTTCTGTGGTAAATGAAGTTTGCTGTAAATTTGTAACCAAAGGGAATTCGATATAAACAAATGCGATAAAGTTTCAAGAAATTATTTTTTCTTGTCTGTCCAATTTCACACTACCTATGAGATTCTCATTGCAAAAATTTATCATGCAATTTGCTGTTAAATTGATATGTAGCATTTTTAATGAATGAAATTAGCGAAAAAAATGTGAAATATTTTCTTAAATTTAATGATATAAGTTACTTTTCATGAAAAATGATTTCCAAAATCTTGCGAAATAGAGAAAACAGATTTATGCAGTTGATCTAAGTTAATTTGAGATTAAGACTTTGTTATTGTTTTTATGTTTAATGATATAATTAGCTCTTCTTGATGAAAATCAGGGAAGTTGTGGTTTAATATGTGAATCAGAGCCTCTAATCTCTAGTAATATCTAAATAAAAAAAAATGCTATGTTGTTTTTTATATAATAAAGATATTTAAAGGGATAAATATTACGATTTGGATTCTTAATATTTTCACACTACAAGCAAAGCGTTTCATTACCTAATAGATGATATTACAAGATAAAATATTTCATTATTAAATTATGAGCTGAATGAATAAATAATAAATATAGAAAACAGTAATTTTCAGCCTCCATCAAAATAAAGGATTAAGGTTTATTTTGGCTCAATTATTTGAAGTTATTTAATTGGGCCTTATTTTAATTTTTATCTCAAAGAAAAACTCTAAATTAATTTTTTTTTTTTAAAAAAAAAGCTCTAATAATTCCAATTTCCTATTAGAAACATGTATGTAACACCAGCGGTCAATAAACTATTTATTCTTTAGCTCCTCAATTGCCAGTATAATGAATCTTGAAATTAAATCCTCCTTTTTAAGATCTTAATTTATACTATTTCTCTAAAAAGATTCCAACTTTTCTCCTCAGTATCATTTATGCTTATATATGTATGGTGAGTTGTAGGAGAGTGGATCAAATTCCAAGGGAATTTAATAAAATTTGATCGGATGGTAGTGATGATGATGTGTTCTTATTCTCAATCTGTGATTTAAAAGTTCGATCTCTATGCTGTATTTAATCAAATATTCAGTACTCCTCTAATGGTGATGAAGTGGTGGAGAAAGAATAGTGAGGGTGGAGGAAAGGAGGGGGTAACAAGAGGGTGGAGTGATGGTGAAAGAATGGTGTTGTGGCTAAGATTTTTTCTTTTTCTTTTTAAAGAAGATTTTTAATTTTTATTTTAAATATTTCAGATTTAACTATTTTGTGTTCTTATAAGTTTGATATACACAAACTGAACTTTTAACTTTAAAATCAATTCTATCTCCTAAAAACACTTAAAAAATTCTTAATTGTGTTTTCTCTCACTTTTTTCTCAAAACTCTTTTTTTTTTGTTCATCTTTTGGCGCTATTGCTGACATTAGTTCATAATTTCATAATTTGTATTACTTTGTTATCTATTTTCATCTCAATAATACAAATTTATATTTATTTTTATAGATTTTCTAATTTTTTTGTTTCTTTTGTAACTCTAATAAGAGTTGTTAATTTTTCATTCATGAAAGTTTGAATCCTCTTGTATAAAGGTTATTATTTTTCCTTTATAAAATTGATTTATAATATTATTAAAAAATTAATCAGTTTCGTAGCTTCACATGCCAATCGAGTAGAACGTATTTCCTGCTATTACACAAGATTTAATACTTTATCAACGTAATTATGTTTTTACAAAAAATTTCTTCACTTTTTGAATCAAATTTAATATATTTAGTGTCAATATAATGCATTGTGAATATATTTGATATTTCATAAATGAAAATTATATTTTTCATCTTAAAAAAAAAAAAAGATGATATACACTCTTTTTGAATGACGTTAAATTTGAGTTTAAATGAGCTTTTTCATAATTTTGAATTTAATAAGTAAAAAAATTAAAATTAAACTTCATTGAATATTATAAAATAGTTAAGGGTTAAATTGGATCTTAATCCATTAAAATAAATTATGAATTTTTTTTTTTTGGATATTTTGGAACTTTGAAAATAAGGAAAAGGAAAGATTATCCAAAACAGAGCAAGGCATGAGATCCAACAGTCCATGCATCAGATAAGATTTCGGTTTCAGCGTCCAACCATAACTGCTCGCCCTGGCCTGCCTAGTCAAAAGTTCGTTGATACTTGTTGGCCCCATTTAAAAAACAAAGACCAAAATATTTTATCATATTTAGCTTGGTTTGTTTTATAAAAAAAATAATTTATTTTAAAAATATTTTAAAAAGTATATTTTTGAAATTTAAAATATATTATAAAATATTATTTTTTTAATTTATAAAATTATAATAAATTTTAAATTATGAATAATTTATATTTATATTATTTATTATTTTATATAAAAGTATATTAAAAATAAAATTTTATAGATTTCATTTATTATTGTGACTATTAGTGACTAGTATCAATAGTTAAAAGATAATTGATAATAATAAATATATATATTTATATAATTTATTTTAAATTTAAATAAATTTATTAAAATCAAAAAAATAATTTAATTTTTTATTGATTAGAAAAATATTTTTATTGATCAATTTTATTAAATGCATCAAACATCAAAATAAGAAAATATTTTTTTTAAAAATATTTTTTATGAAACAAATAAAATTTTAATATAATAAAATGAATTATATATGTAATTAATGAAAATAGAAAATTCTTTATAATTACTTATATATAATTATTAATATTTAAATATTAATTTATTTTTTATTAACTATAAACCATGTATTAATTTGATATATACACAAGTATAATTAAAAAAAAAATTCAAATAAACACATAGTTGTGGCCCTGTCCCACTTTATAATGGAGTTCAAAAAAATCAGATGGGGCCCACCAAAGACCAATCACAATAAACGAACGTAACACAGCGAAGCATCTCCTCTTAACAGTGCATTTTTATTTAAATTTTTATGAAATTAAATAAAAAAATAATTCAAAATTTTTAATAAAATGAGAAATATCTTTATATGTTTAAATACAAACATGTTCATTTTTGTCTTATTTAATAAGAATATTATATTGTAATAATTTTGAAAATGTTAGTTATTTATATTTTTTTGAGAAAATTATTTATATTATTTTATTAGAATAACAAATTTTAAATTATTTTTATTTAATACTAAATGTTTTATAATTAAAATATATCAATAGCCGAAACTTGATAATCCTATGCATCAAAAATGGGAAACATCAAAGATCGACACTCTTTATTCGATACCCAGAAAGAAAAAACAAAAAAAAAAAAAAAAAAAAATCTCTCTCCTTCTTTCTCTCCCTTCTTTACCTCTTTGTTTATTTCTCCTTTTCTTTTCTTTTTAAGTAGTAAATAACAAGACTGTGTTGTGAGGTTTCTTCATTCGTATTTGTGTAAGTGTATCGGCTTTTTGTGGGTTTTGCTTACCTTGAAAGATATTCCTGGTAAGTATTATTAGATCTAAGAATATCATCCCCCGCATTCGTCTCCTATTTGGGTTTAATTTTGTTTGGATTTTTTCAAGTTCCTTCCTTATAATCCTATATCTGGGTTGGTTTTGCCTGTGGAACTCTCCTTGCTGCTTATTTATTTATCTGTTTAATTGATTTAATTGCTTTGGATTTTGTGGCGGTGTGTATATTCTGGTACTGTTTTTAGTTCTTGGATTTGGAAGTTATTAAATTGGTCTTCTTTCTTGTAAATTTCATTTCTTTTTGTTTGATTGTGGATTATTTTTATAGAAAAATTATTGATATCGTTAATGCAATGATTATGCTGTTTTAATTTTTTTTAATATTTAGTTTACTCTGATATGATGCTCAATTTGTGAGGTTAACAAATCTTGAAAGGTTTGAAGCTCCTTACTGACAAAAAGAATTTGTCCTATATAATGGCCTTTGTGAGCTTCTTGTTACTGATTTCATATTTTTAATTTATTTAATAGAATTGTTACGTTCAAATTGTTTTGATTTGTATAGAAATAGAACATGAAACTAGTATAAAATGTTGAACTTATGATTAGTCTAAAGCAGCTAACACAATTGTGATTGTTTCAGGTTCATATTCATCTGAAGCATGGAAGGCACCATTATTCGAAGGGTAATCCCTTCAGATAACAGTTGTCTTTTTAATGCTGTTGGGTAAATTCTAGACTCTAAAACTTCTATTCCTATTCACTTCTTGTGTTCATTGAATGAGTTTGAGATGAATTTCCAACAAGACGTTATTTTTATTGACTTTACAGTTATGTTATGGATCATGACAAAAACAAAGCTCCCGAGTTGAGACAGGTTTCCAATCTATAAGATCTTGATGCTAATATGTATACTTATGCCATCCCTAAGCCATTGGATTTGCATTGTTGAATACAATTTCTTTAACTGTAAATTTTTTTTTTTTTTTGACATTTTGCAAAAGGTATTACGTCATTCAATCTAGTACCATCAATGGATAATCATGTAAATGGTCCATGATCTGGCTTTCCTTGTAGCATTTTTAAAGTGTTGTTATTGCTATGATTAGATGCTGAACAATCTAGAAGGGGAGGGGTTATGCAGTTTGCCAAAAATTGGTAAGAGCCAGTGGCCATTGTTTCAAACTAGGGATGTTCAGACGAAGTATATTGTGGACTGTGATTGATTTGGGCGGTGGCATCATTAAATTAAACATAAAAGGATTTTGCTCTTCTTATTGGTAATTATTAATTTTTCATCGTTTTCATAGCTCTGATTTGGGTAATGATGTCTACCATATCACTTTTGTAGCTGCATTAAAATGTTTTCCTATACCGCTTTACTGAAATACTACAAAGAATTAAGATGGCAAATCTGAAAGATCCATGACCATCTTGTTATGTAAATATAGTGTGCTAGTAGTAAGTATTCCAAAATCAGTTTTTACTGGGTTATTGGGTGAAACTTTCATCTAGTTGGAAACTAATTGAACATTATCTCTTAAAGATTTTATTCAGTAGCCAAGTCCCAGGTTATTGGGTGAAACTTTCCTTTAGTTGGAACTTACTAAACATGGAACTTACTAAAAAAGACGTACAAGAAATTGTTGCATGTTATTTTGCTTTGTGAAATTGCCCAAATCTGATGCACAGTATTGATTTTAATGTTTTTTCCCCTCAAGAATTAATCTTGGATGAAATAAACAGTTGTTAGAATCTCTTGGAATGATTAAATAGTCATTTGCAGTGCATTTGTTGGACTCTTATCAATCTATTAATGAAAGGGGCATCTCAATGCTTGCATGAATTGACTAGGGATTGTCTATTGTACACAGCCTTCTGCTTGCTTTTTTGCAAGTTCCTCATGCATATGTCAACCATTAGCTATCATGTACCATTCAATATGAGCATATGTGAGGGAATTTTCAGTTTAACTTGCATCTGTTTCTGTAATGCTGAACTAAGAGTGTAAGCTAGCTTTAATTTCAAGAATGAAAGAAGTTCATCTTGTAACTGCAAAGGATCATTCATCTTTCCATTTTTATTCCAAATTCTATATGCTTGTCTTTTCAATCTCTTTTCGTGATGTTCTTCACTATCAATACTTTTGTTTTAAGGTTATAGCTGCAACGGTGGCAAGTGATCCAGGAACATATAATCAAGCATTTCTTGGAAAGCCAAATGCAGAATATTGTGCTTGGATCCTTGACTCAGAGAAGTGGGGAGGTATGTTGAGCTTATTTGCGCTCTTATTGAGTAGTACATAATTATGTAAAGGTCAAATTACAAAAAAGAAATTGAGGAATTTTTAGAACATGAGATTTGCTATCTAGCAGATTTATGAGAAGCAGCAGTTATGTCTGCAGTCTCTGAAATTGTTCCTTTGTAGTGAGGGAAACTGCATTTGTATTTACGGCACAGATATTTCTGTCTATAAGAAGCTGCTAATTCTTCTATGTGGAGCATAGGCTGACTGCTATTAATCCTTTTTTGGATATTTCATGAATGATGTATTTATTCATGGCAGGTTATTATAGCAGAGTAACAACAATTTATAATTTTTTAGGATGGGATAGCCGCAATTATTGATTTCTTTCTTAAAATGGATAAACAGAAAAAGACAAGAAAATAACTTCTTATTTGTCTTATGATTGTATATTTGTATTTTTATATTATAAGTGAAGGTTTTTGAAATCAGTTGAATTTATGATTGCTCTCACTCATGAAAACCTTTGAGTAAGATTGCTTGTTGCTATAGATAGCTTCTGCAAGCTAGAAGGTGCATTTGTTTGGGTCATGTTACAATGGGCTAAGTTATTCTCCCATTAGCTAAAATGTTTTCTTAGTTGCCATTTATTTGGCAGTTGGAGCATCTAGCATATCAAAAATCTCATCTTTGATAACAGGTGACCTCAGATAACATCTGTTGCTCTATACAAAGTTCTGTCTTTCGGTATAGAGATAAATAATATTTATATTTTTTTGAAGTACATTTTGTTGATTCCTACAGTCCGGAGAGAAGCTATCAACAATCATTAATGTAATCTATCTTCAGTTAGAGAATTCTTGCACCTTTTTGTTGTGTCCTTGCACTGATAATTTTATGGTTTCATGATTATTCTACATAATTACTTCACTTTCATTCTATTTAATTACTTATCTCCTCTTAAAGTAAATTGAGCATATTTTTAGGTGATTATTATTGGAAAATATTCCTTTATTCCCTTTATGATTAAAACATATTTTTCTGGAGTAGTTCAGTGTTAAAAAGTTTGGTGATGGAATAATTTGATTTTTGCTTGCTTAGTAGCCCAAACAGTGGTTGAACCAAAAGTTGGGCCTAGTAGGCTTTTTTAGTTGGTTCACACACATGAATTTATTGGAGTAGGCATTATATATTTTCTCCTTAGAGAAGGAGCTTATTTATTTGGAATGTCTTCTCAATGTGTTTCCTTCTTTATTTCTGTTGTGAAAGGCATAGTTTGCACTGCATTCATTGCAGCACACTATGTGAAACGCGTTATTTTGTTTTGAGTTACTGTTTAGTGATGTGTCAGTAATTGGAGTGAGATGTACTGGACCACTTTTTATCCTCTCTTAGATTATCCTTACTTCTCTCTTTGAAGTGCAAGAAGATAATGAAAATAATTAAAATTGGATGGTGTTTGCAATGGCTAATGCTAGAAATCCAAGCTCTAACCCCCTTTGCTTTCCTTCTCTTTCCTTCTTTCTGCCTAATTGATCAACAAACTAGTCATGGAGTGAAATCATGTCCCCACAGTGTCTTTAGGAATGTCTAATGTCTTTATTATGTTATATGCAGAAATTTGAATCTTTAGAAAGCTCTAGGCTGTAGCCTTAGCAGTAGTGGGAAAATGTTGGGTGACGTTGGATTAAAGTCCTTGGCTTCTAGTAAACATGTTCTTAGTTTCTTTTCTGCAAGGCAGGCATAAAACTTTTGTTACTTACATGAAAATCTTTATGCATCCTTGCTTTTTAACATTCAAGCGTGAATGCCATTTGTTTACTAGTTGTCCTATTGTGATGACATTGTGCATGTGGTTTTTGAAGGTGCTATTGAGCTTTCAATATTAGCACATTATTATGGACGTGAAATTGCTGCTTATGATATACAAACAACAAGATGTGATTTGTATGGTCAGGTCAGCATCAGTTGGTGTCTCTTTATATCACTTATCAAGTTGCGTTACTAATATTTCCTTTGTCCTCTCCCTCTCCCCCTATGTCTTTATTGCAATTTGACAGGACAGGAAGTACTCCGAAAGGGTGATGCTGATTTATGATGGGCTCCATTATGATGCTTTAGCTGTATTGTTTCATTGCCTTCATCTCTCTCTCTCTCTCTCTCAGTTTTAAATTTTATTTTGATTTGCTCTCTCAAATTGTTCGCTCAAGGAGGGGCTTACAAAATTTATACGAGCTATAGAAATTAGATGCTAAATTTTTATCTTCTGTTTGTGCAAAGAGATTTTCTGGTTAAATACTGCCACTAGGACCTAGGCAACTTAATTTATCATGTTGGAGTTCCACACCACTATGGTGAAATGAACAGAATAATTTGAGAATGAACTCATGGATTTCAGAATTTGTTTGATAACAACTGCCATTCAGCTGCTATCTTGTAATCATCTATTCTATTCATTTTATTTTCCCCATGCTGTTTTATGATATAGTGAACCTACAGTTACCTTTTTGATACTGTGTTTGATAGATGTCTCCATTTGAGGGAGCTCCGGAGGAGTTTGATCAGACCATATTTGCTGTACAAAGGGATAGAACAATTGGACCAACTGAGGGCCTTGCTCTTAATCTTGTTAAGGAGCAACAAAGGTATTATTTTTGGTCTTATTTAGACATGTCAGCATAGGACAAATAATGCAAAAGAAGTTTCATATTTCAGGACTGAATATAGAAACTTCAATATGTACAGAACATCTTGTTAAACTAAATGATGTGAAACACCTTTCTTTTAACCCTCTCCCCAATAAATGGTACGAAAATGTTGGTGCCCTAAGCATGATAGTTTTCCATTTTGGTGGGCTAATTAAAAACTCAGTTTAAGAATTTTGTACTTAATTCATTTGAAGAAAGTTCCTTTAATTTAGATTATCTCTGCTTTCCAACATTTAGTTTGCAGTGGATGGTTGTTGAGACCATTTGCTGCCCAGCTACATACATGCTGTTGCTATTACTATAGTTAGTACATTTGACATGCCAACTCGTGATATATAATGTAGAACACTGAATCACTTGCAGGAAAAGAAGTTACACAAATACTTCCAACTTCACTTTGCGCTGCGGTGTGTGCCAAACTGGAGTAGTGGGTCAGAAGGTCAGTTCATGTTGATGCTAAAGAATTTGCTTTCTTTCGGTATGATTGTGTTGAAGTTGACACGACTTTTCCAATTTCTACATTGTTGCTTGTTTTATGTGAATAGGAGGCCGTTGAGCATGCACAAGCCACTGGCCATGTCAACTTCCAAGAGTATAGATGATAAAAATTGGGGGGAAGAAAAGTACCCAAATTAAATCTTTTTAATTCCTGTGAGCTCATTTGTGATTAGCACATTGTTATACTTCACTTAGCTATTGGATTGTTTAACCAATAAAATGGTGATATGTACTATCAAATTGATTGTTGTGAAATGGTTGTATCAACTTTTTTTTTTTAAAAAAGGAAAAGATAAAAGTATTTCTTTTGTGGTCTTGGATTTGAATCCTTAGGCTCTGTTTGTTTTGCTTATTTTCAAATGTTTGGTGTGTTTTTTTGTTGATGTTCGACATGCTTAGGAAAATTGATTAATGAAAAATAGTCTTAATCAATTGAAATAAGAAAAATGACTTTCTCTTTTCAAAATAGAAAGTTATTTATGAATTTTGATAAATTCATGCAAATGCAAAATAAATTATATAAATATATGTATTTATTATTAAATAGAAAGTTATTTATGAATTTTGATAAATTCATGCAAATGCAAAATAAATTATATAAATATATGTATTTATTATTATTAATTATCTGACTGTTGATATTCATTATTGTTCATATTGTTGACTAATGGTAATTAATGATGAATGGAATTTATAAAAAAATTTTTGCTTTGAATATGTTTTTATATTAAATAATAAATAATGTAAATTTAAAGTGTTTGTAGTATAAATTTTATTATTATTCAAAATAAGAAAAATATTTTATAAAAATATCTTTTATAAATAAATTGTTTTTCATGAAATAAAATAACATTTAATGTTTAAGTTTTTTATTTAGGCTTGCATGAGAATAAATTAGAGGAGTTTAAGTAGATCAATTGAAGTTTAAGAGTTAATTTTGTTTGTGAGTTTTACTATGTAAATGAAAGTTAAAATTTGTATAATTTATTTCTAAATATCTATTTTTTTTAACTCTAAATTTGTAGTTAAAGAATAGAATGAAAAAATTTTAAATAGTTATATTCATTAAATTTATTTAAAAAAGAAATTTTCAAATAAAGTAAAGTTAATTAATTTTATTTACATTCAATTTTAATTTTATTTGCATTTCATTCTATATCTTTCCATTACTTTTCACTCTAAAAAAACTCCATGCAATACCTTTGTTATCTCTGTATAGGAAGTAAAGACATTAATATCAAAAATAGCATCACTAATTATATCTGGCTGTGAGGAACATTAGTAATATACATACAAAGCCACCAAATGGATAGAAACTTCACAGGTAGTACTCATTTAGAACTAATTAAAATGTATAGAAGCCATGTACATGGCAAAAAAGCTATCACATGGAATAGAAATAAAAAAGATGAGGCGTTTGTGAGAGGCAGGCTTTGTTTATAATCTCTGCCGTGCATGGATTTAAATTGCAGTCGCAGTCAAGATCGAGTCGTGATAGTGTGTAACGGTAATGAAATTGTTACAGCTGTAATATAATGGTAATAATAAATCGTTATATAATTTTTATGCAATAAATCTGATATATGTATATAAAACAGGCCAAATGTTTTTAAAATTTGTCAAGTGGTATCCTAAGTATATGACAAGTGGCATTTCTCCTTCAAATAGCATCTCATCCTAAAATTTTATGCCATAAATTATACAATTAAATTAATTCACATATATTAATTAAATTCTATTATTAATTATATCATAAATTATATCTTTAAATTTATTAACAAATTAAAGGCATAATTCTATCCTAAATATAATTAATTATAAAAATTTAAATTTATTGACTATAACAATATATATATATATATATATATATATAGCAGGTCAAATGTTCCTAAATTTTGTCAAGTGGCATCATAAGTATATGATAAGTGATATCTCTCAATCCTATTCTAAGATCTCATGATATATTATATTATTAAATTAATTCATATATATTAATTAAATTATATCATTAATTATGCTATAAATTATATAATTAAATTCATTCACAAATTAAGGCATAAATTATTTCATAAATATAATTAATTACGACAACTTGAATTTATTAACAGTTATAATTAAGATAATCTAAAATTTTGATCCATGTGAAATATTAAACTTTGAAATTGTGTTGAAAATTAAATTATTAACTGCGTGCGTGCGTGCACACACACATATATATATAGACAATGAATATCAATATATATGGATATAACTAAGATATTCAAAGATTTTGACTTAAGACAATAATTATGCACCATATATATATATATATATATATATATATATATATATGTATGTATGTATGTATTTGATCATCTAATACTAAATTTAATGTTGACTATTACAATATTTAAATTATCTTATTATTGCCAAATACATTTATTTACAATGTGAATAAGGTAAATATTGAATCCTTAGTCAATTTTAAAATTTAATATCATTTACAATATATTTATAATAGAAACTTTATATATAGCATCTCTTTGAACAAGAAAATTATAGTCACTTTCCCTCTGCACTTCTCTCTTTCTATTTCACAATTTTGTGATTTCAAACCCTATTATCTCCACATATCTTATGTCGAACATCATGAGATTTTGTCTATTTCTCTTTGGGTTTTCATATTCATAATGAATAAAAGTTGTAATTTTTTTTTTTCCAACTCTTAACAGGAGACAACTCACAAAAAAAGAAGAAATAGTATTCTTTAATCGAAAATTTAAAATTAGATAAGAATGATTGGAGAGTCAAGACAACGATGTCGAGATTCTTGTACATTAATTTCAAGAATCGGAGTTTCAACAGTAGTGAGATAGTTCTCCTTAATGAGAAAGTAACACAGCTACATTTTTTATTATAAAAGTAGAGAATAAGTATTGTACTTTTATTCATTATTTTATCCCATATTTTTCTACATAACTTTATTATAGGCAAACTACATTTATGTTGTCCTGAAGAATAATGTGGTTGTACAATTTCAAATATTGATAAAAGAAGACATACTTTATTTAATTAAATATTTCAAAGTTATCCTCAATAAGGAGCATTGGAGCATTACGTATTATTGGAGACAACAAATATATGATTAGTTTTTTGAGAAAAAATAATGTTAAAAAAGTAAGTGATGATGATAATTCAATTCAAAGACACAAATTTCATCTCTCGAATTTTAAAAATTTGAATTGAATGTGTGATAAAAACTATGTACTCACATGAAATATGAATTTATTATTTTCGAATCTCCTGTAAAATTTAAAGCTATATAATTTTCCATATATTTGAATAAATTACTTATGTTGCAAAGATTATTGAATTGTTAATTAGATAAATTGAAGTTTAAAAAACTTTTGGTGCTAATCCGATTGAGAAATTAGTTGTTGAGCTCCAAAAATTTAGGGTCATATTAAATTCATTATGATTTTTAAACTTCACTTAGTATTAAATTTTTTTAAATAATTCTTTATAAATTATATTAACACATTGAATTAGGAGCTTCAATTTTAATTGAGTTATAATAATTTAAAAATTGTTAGTTATAATATTTCAAACATAAATATTACCCATCAATTACACTTAAATTCATTCATAAATTATGCTATAAATTGTATTATAAATTGCTTTATTCTCTAAACGTACAACTACAAATTATGTCATAAATTATACCATAAATTTTTTAAACCTTCAGAAATATAACTAATGACCACTATTTAACAATTAATTATCGGTTACAATGTTTAAAATATGACATTAATGCTAAATACATTTATTTGTCAATTATATCATAAATTATTTTATTTTCTACATTTTAATGTTCAATATGAATATGAAAAATATTGATTATTTAGTTCATTTAAAAATTAACTTTTATAATAAATTTATGAACATATACTCTAATAAAGTACAAACTTTGTGAAGAAAACTATAGTCATTTATCATTTTTACTTCACCATTTTTACTTTGCAATTTATGTTTTGGTTCTCTATTTTTATCAAATGTCTTATGTCAAAGATCATGAGGTTTTATCTACTTCATTTTTTGGCTTCTATATTTATAATAAAATAAAATTAATTACTTATTTTAATTATTTATTTTCATTGTTAATAATAGAAGATTTGACAAAAAGGGGTCAACAATACTTTTTAATCGAAAATTAAAATTCAGACAAAGATAATTGAAGAATTAAAATAAAAGCGTCTAGATTTTAGGACATTAATTTCAAACATCAAAGTTTTTACAACAACGAAACAATTTTTCTAGATGAAAAGGTAACACAACTATATTTTTAATAAAAAAATTAGAAAAATAAGTAGGACACTTTGATTTATCATTTTATCCTATATAAATTTCCTTCATAACTTCAACAATGGTAAACTACATTCATAACGTCATAAAAAAAAATGTAACAACTCAATTTTGAGAATTGTTGAAAGAAGAAGGAAAAAAATCAACTAAATTAAATAAAAAAATAATTTATACCTCAAAAAATAAAAGTATTGAAATAAAAATATACAAATTAGACAAATAAAAAGAACAAATGATATTTTTATAATAAATAAAATAAACAAAAAGAATAAAGTATCATTAAACTATCTAATTAATAAGACAAATTCATACATTATTGAACTATTTAATGAATAAGGCAAATTCATACATTCTATTTACAATACAACTAAAAAGAAAATAAGAGGATAATGTATGCAATAAATATTTACAAAAAAAAAAAGCAAAACATAAATATTATATATCTCAATATATTACTCAAATAATAATAAAAATTTAATTAAAACTTCTTACTCATCAAACTTGTGCATCGTACAGGCATAAAGTTAGTAGCAAAACATTGCAAATTAATAAATATTTTCATAAATTACTAAAATTATGACTTATAACTAATTAATAAGCATAAATGAAATGGAAGAAGATATGATCTGTTATGTAATGGTTATTGCTATTATATAACGATCATTATTATTATGTAACGGCTATTACGATCATTATTATTATGTAACGGCTATTACGATCATTATGAATTATAAAAAAATTTTAAATATTAAATAATGGCTATAATGATAACAAAAAACTAAAATACCATTATATAACAGCCGTTTCATTACATAACAGCCATTATTTAATTTCACGCTGCTGTGTAATGTGCAGCCGGTAGTAAGGGGCCAATTTAATTGTGGTTTCTCAACTTGTAACTCTTATAGTAGTTTGTAATCCTCAAGGTTTAATTTATTAAAATAAAATATTTACAGTGTCATTTAAATTGCAAAATTAATTATTAAAAATATATTGACTATATTTGAGATCATTGAACCGTAGGATTGTAATTTTTAGGGAAAAATTGGAGGTAAATGAGTTTGGTGCTTTTTATGAGAACCTTGATAATGGAGGACGGATGCATATATACTGTAAATAAATTCACACCATTACAGGCGGAGTCGCTTTTCTCATGTGTACTTTTCTTTGTCAAAAGTCTAGAAGATTCTGCGTACACAATTGTACTGAAAAACTATGTCGCATTAATATGAAGTTGGTAACTAATTCATTGTATGCTTCTAAGCATGGGCGAAAATATGGTATCCTTGTGGGATGAGAAGTATTCAATTTTGGTTTAGAATGGCAGCAAATTCCTTAGACATAAGGCCACATTTCGATTCAAGGTTTATAAATCCGTGAATTCTGTATGTCTTAAAATTTATAGATTCATAAAATCTCATTTGTTTTGCTGTGAATTCTACGATACCGTTATGATATAGTTTATTATATAAAACTTTAAATTATATATGTAATTTATTAATTATTCATAATAAGTTTATTAAAATAAAAATCATTCAAAATAATAATAATGAAACTGTTACTTAAATATTGAATATTATATATAATGCCGTGTAAGATATTTTAGTGTTCATTTTTATAGATTTAAAAAGCATTTTCATAATTAAAAAAACTTAGTTATAAAATTATTAAAATTATGAAATTTATAAAATTTCATCTCTTCAATAACGGATTATGATGTGCTATGAATTTTAATCAATTCATGATTAATTTTTTTTTCAATTACATTATAAATTTTAAACAAATTCATGAATTCTTTAAAATCTTTCATCTAAATCCCTCAAACCTAATGATACCTAAGGCATTTCTTTTGTTTATATATGTATATAGGGCAAAGCAATTAAATAGGCACCGTCATAAATGATATTCCTTATTTCCATCTGGCTTTCTCAGCAATATTGATAAACAACATTTGCATCACTACATCTAGATTTTCTGTTTAAGAACATGGCGCAATTGGACTTTCTGGTTCTCCATCCTTGCCTCCACAAGCCTTGCCTTCAAGCTGTTCTTCTGAGCTCCCCGGGGCCATTCAATGCAACCTTTCATTCCTCGAGTTATGTGAGAATTACCCGAGTCAGGCGAACTCCACTGCCCCACCAAATCTGGGCTGAGGCCACCTTTACCTGACCCTCGATCTGGAGACATAATGCCCTCGTTAAATTTTCTTCCATTAGAAAGCCTGCCATTCATTCCATCTACTGAGATTATTTTGTAGTTATCCCCATTGCTGGATCTCCAAAGCTTCGCAATAGATGACACCTTCTTCAACTGTCTTGTTGGCACAGAACAGAGTTCGCTGAATTCAGTAATTGGGGTTTCATCGCATGCATTTTCTTCCCATTCTGTTCCACTACCTGATACATTACCATCCCGCTGATTCTTATTGACGGATGGGACACTCCCTTCTGGTGAGTAACTTGAGCCTTGATCCTCAAGATAGCTCACAGTTTCCCATCCACTCTCATCTTCTCCTATATCACCATTTTGTTCGGCAAATGCATCAGACTGTTTATGATTGCCATCTTTGTTTATCACATGCACTTCAGGATTCACAGTATGAATTTTTGAAACATGATTGGCGGGATTGTAGGCGACATACGGCTCAATCTGCCTTTCATTTGGTTCACCAGAATTAACTTCTTCAAAAACAGAGAAAATATCATCCGAGTTAGGTGGCACATATGTAAAGGCTTTTATGTCTCGGATATCCATTGAGGCAGCAGCATGCATAAGTGATTCGGCTGCTCTTATTTCCTTCAAATCTGGGGTCGCACTTCTGGATCTCAGAAAAGTTTCTAAATCTGCTACAAGCTTGTTCATCTGAGAATACTTCTCTTCCACTGCCACCTTTGCATCAACCAGCTTCATTTGAACACGCTCTTCACGCCATACCTCAGCCATCTGCAACATCTTCCTTTCCTCATCCACTTCCTCCCGCAGTTTCAATGATTCCCTCTTCAATGCTTCAACTTCAGCCTTGTCCTCGCCAATTTCCTTAGCAAGTTCATCACAAACTTCCTCAACCAATTCTCTGGCCTTTCTTTCTTTTTCATAATCCAGCACAAATCGCTTTGCTGAAACTTTTGCATCAGCCAGCTCATTAACTAATTTGGAATTTACAATTTCCAATTTCTGGCGATTTTTTCTTTCACGATTCAAATCAGCTTTAATATCATCAATAAATGCACGTATTTTTTCATGCTCTCTGCTCCTCCATGCAGCCCTTTCTTCACTGACTTTCTTCAGGAAATGCTCCAGTTTCTTCTTTGAGG